>SNQN01005861.1:4038-41918 GCA_008642245.1 Bassia scoparia
TTTCTCCCACACTAGAAATTTCTCATGCACACATCCTTTCGGTTTAGAATTTTCGCCAAATGTGTCTCCCCAAATGAGTAACGGATGATGAAACATACCACGTTTCGTGTTCAATTAGATTCTGAAAAGACGCAGTTGAACTCGTAAAAAGCTCGAAATAAGTGAAGTAATGCTCGAAATCATGTGTCAAGTGTCAAATAAGAGGCAAAAAGTATTTTATTTTATTTATTTTATTTATTTTCTATTTTTAGAATTTTCTATTTTTTTTTAGGATTTTTTTAAATAATTTATATTGGTGATCTTCATAATTTCCACTTTTCATTGCATTRTTCTACCGCATCAGAAATTCCACATACACACTCTTTCGGGTTTTGGAATTAGATCCCGCACCATAAATTCCGCATACACACTCTTTCGGGTTTTGGAATTTGAACCCGCACCAGAAATTCCGCATACACATTCTTTCGGGTTTTGGAATTTTCTCCCGCACCAGAAATTACACATACAGACATCCTTTCAGGTTTTGAAATTTTCTCCAGCACCAGAAATTCCACATATACACATTCTTTCGAGTTTTGAAATTTTCTCCCGCACCAGAAATTACACATACACACTCTTTCGGGTTTTGGCATCTTCTCCCGCACAAGAAATTCCACATACACACATTCTCTCGGGTTTTGGAATTTTCTCCCGCACCAAAAATTCCGCATACACACTCTTTCGGGTTTTAGAATTTTCTCCCGCACCAGAAATTCCACATACACACATTCTTTCGGGCTTTGGAATTTTCTCCCGCACCAGAAATTTCACTTACACGCTCTTTCGAGTTTTGGAATCTTCTCCCGCACTAGAAATTCCGCATGCACACATTCTCTCGGGTTTTTGAATTTTCTCCCGCACCAGAAACTCCGCATGCACACATCCTTTCGGGTTTTGGAATTTTCTCCCGCACCAGAAATTCCACATASACACTCTTTCGGGTTTTGYAATRTTCTCCCGCACKAGAAATTCCGCATACACACATTCTCTCGGGTTTTGGAATTTTCTCCCGCAATTGAAATTCCGCATACACACTCCTTCGGGTTTTGGAATTTATTCCCGCACCAGAAATTCCGCATACACACATTCTCTCGGGTTTCSGAATTTACTCCCGCACCAAAAATTCCGCATACACAGTCTTTCGGGTTTTAAAATTTTCTCCCACACTAGAAATTTCTCATGCACACATCCTTTCGGGTTTTAGAATTTTCGCCCGCACCAGAAATTCCAACGCATGCGAATCATTTAAAGGATATATGCACATCCAAGGAAATCTGACCGCACGGGACACGGCTACAGGTAAAACTAACCGTTGTTTTGCAGGTACTGGCGAAAAAAGCACAACTCAGGGTCGCATAACGTCTTGAGTTGCTCTCCGTCCCAAATCGAATACTTTGACTTTCGTCTTGCGAGACTTTCGTCTCTCCAGACTCAGTCAAAGTGGGGGCTTTTGTAGACACCCAAATGTGTCTCCCCAAATGAGTAACCGATGATGAAACATACCACGTTTCGTGATCAATTTGATTCTGAAAAGACGCAGTTGAACTCGTAAAAAGCTCGAAATAAGTGAAGTAATGCTCGAAATCTTGTGTCAAGGGTCAAATAAGAGGCAAAAAGTATTTTCTTTTTTTTCTTTTATTTATTTTCTATTTTAAGAATTTTCTATTTAGTTTTAGGATTTTTTAAAATAATTTATATTGGTGATCTTCTCATTTTTCTGAGTTCACCAGTATTTTTAGATTATTTTTCCAATTTTTCTATAATTTTCTATGAATTTTACAATATTTAAAAAAATCAAAATACGCAAAAAATACATAAAAAATCAGAAAATACTTTAAAAATATCGGGAATCATTAAGCGTATATACGCTCCTTCGAGCGTATTTATGCTCCTATGAGCGTATATACGCTCGTTTTTTTCTCATTCGTGCCTATAAATACCCTCTTTTGCCTCATTTTCGACAACCTTTCACACGTTACGAAGCTCCTTATACGTACGTGCTTATTTTCCTTCACTCTCACTCATACTCTCTTTTCACCACAAATACATACAAAATACGAGTTCTTACGTTCTTTTCAAATCATATTTACGAGCAAAATCAACGTATAACTCTGAGGTTACTCACCCAAAACCTTCATTTCGCATTCTTTTAACTTGATTAATAATTGTTACAAGTTCTAATTCAATTAATAAAATGTAGAAACCCACTTTTAAATTGTTTTCATGTAAATACGTAGGACTACTAACCACTTATTCGTTGTTGTCATCTTTAATTTCATTTTTTGTTTTTAATTGTTATTATCGTTAATTAACTGTATTATTTGTTGTTATTATATTAATATATATTATTATTATATTATTATTATTATTATTATTATTATTATTATTATTATATTATTATTATTATTAATTATTATTATTATTATTATTAATTATATTATTATTATTATTATTATTGCTATCGTCCATACTAACATATTTGTTTGCATTGTTAAGCTATTCAAGGTGAAGTCTTAATAATCTAACATTTGTTCTATCCTTTGTTTTGATAGCGATTCATCAAGGTAGGGATTTGTATATATATATTTTTGTTTATTATTATTTCTTGTATATATATTTTTAATCATCTTTGATATTTGTTTAAATATGACCGGAATTTAATTGCTTGTCACATTAAAGTCAGATAAATATGGACAACCGGTTTTCTTGGCTCCTTGTTAATATTGACTTACAACAAAGTGATCGCCTTATCCATTGTAGAAGTCATTGTTTGTATAATAGTAACCCACCTAGTAACCTTTAGGATTAGTGCTCTAATAAGGCTTGAAATTGCTAAGATATGTGTATCCAATAATCATGATGAATGGAATTACAATGAGACCGAGTAGAGGCCGCTACATGCGGGCGGATTGGGTCAAAGATTCAATTCGTACCATGTCCCCGAACCCACGAGCTGGTTACTGGATCGGTCCATGGGGACTTTGCTTTGGCACCAACGTTTCGGGCGTCCGTGATTAACCTTTATAGGCACGGTGGCGATCCCCTTACTCGACAACACTCCCCCAACAGACTCACGTGCGGGTTCTGTGGCTTAACCCCACAACACAACTACACATCGATGTAGGCCCAAGCCCCCCGCGGGGGCCCACGGTCTACACCCCCTCCTCCTCCTACACCAAAGTGGGACTCCTTGCACTCTGCTCAAGTGGGCGTGAAGAGGCAGCTTTCGCCTTCGCTGGCTGAGCCAGAAGCCAAGAGGCACCAAGCCACAGGTACTTTATCTACTACCCCTCGCAGTTCAATTTTGGGTCCAAAAGCTCATCCCATTGAAGTTCACAACTTTAATATGTATGGGTTGGATCCCGCACTATTTAGACGGCGAACCTCCAATGGGTCGCAATCTTCGGAGGTGACGTATGAAAGGAGATCCAAGACTTCACATAATTCTCCCCTTTCATTCCCTCGCCACCCAGATCTAGATGGTTGGTCTGACTCCGATACGATTCCTTATGTACCAAGTACGATAGAGGAGGACACTCCTTTTGGCCAGGATATCTTTGTGGACTTGGAGGCGACAGGCGAGATCACTAAGCTCGCACAAGACAAGCTTCCTTCTCTAGTTCCAACCAAGGATGATCTTAAGGAGCTTCGCAAGCGAGCTAAGGTCATGAACTTCTTTCCTCCAGAGTTCACTTTTGTGGACATCCTCGATTAGATAAACTTCAAGGAGCTGAACTTGGCTGACCCAGTTGTCGAGCCTCCTTTGATCACTCCTCCCATCACTAGGCCAGAGAAGCAGATCAACCCTACACTTTGCGTTGACGAGAACTTCGTGCAGGGCGTGGACAAGTTTTTGGCGAAGAAGCATCCTTCGCTAATTTCTGCTATCGAGGCTGACAAGCTTGAGGACTCCAGCTGGTTGGAGGTGGATGATGTCGACCACTACTCTTCGCGCAAATTTGGTTCTAAGAAGAAGAAGAAGATAGTAGGCGAGATGATCCGCTATGCTAGTAAAGAGTARAAGGACAGCCTCACAGGCTATGCGGTAGGCTCTTGTGGGCGAGCAATGAGTGGTCTCGCTGATTTAAGTTTCCTTTCTTTGTATTTTTCTTAGTTTTCTCCAAGTATCTCCCCTCGCATTTTTTTATACTTATCAAGTCTGACATCTATTCCTTGTTTTTTAGAAGCAATTCGAAAGGACAATAAGGAAGCAAAGCAGAAGAAAGTACTGTACCAAGAGTCCCTTGAGTACCTTCAGCAGAAGAAAGTACTGTAAAGGTAGATGATGCTAAGGCTCCCTATACTCTTGGTCATAGCCTCAATGCTGTAAAGGCAGCCTATTGCAAGTCACTCGAGGGCTACCACTCCTTGCTTCAAAAGCACAATCTCTTGGCCAAGCATGTGGCCGAATTTGCTACGAAGGAGGAGGAGCGAGTGAATAAGGCTATCGCTGAAAAGACTAAGGTAGAGGTTGCTACGAGGCTCGCTGTTGCGATGCCCAAGGTTAAATAGGAGGCTAAGGCGAAGGCAAAAGCAAGCGTTTATGAAGAATTGGCCAACCTTCGCATCATCGCTGAAGACCAAGATAGGGAGCTCGCTAAACTGAAGAAGAACCAAAAAATCAAGTTCGTAGAGGCAAAGAACTCAAGCATTGAGGATATACGAGCATTGATGGAGCAGGCTTGGCATCTCTTTCCTGCGAAGAAGACTTATCCTTTTTGCTGCTTCGAGGAGAGATTGGACTATATTGTGATTGTTAGCATTATTCAAAAGATGCCTGACACCAAAGAGAACCCAAGACCTCCACTGCCAGAAAAGAACTTTGAATATAATTATGTTGACGTTGAGCATTCGATGGATTCAGAGCCATCTTATGGTTCTTCTTCTTCTTTTGATGAAGGCGAGGTTTGCAGAGATGACAGCAGAAGGAGTGAGGAGAAGGGTGGCAATGAAGAGGGCAAACTCAATGTTTGTGATGCGAAAGATGGCGATGAGAACATCGTCGACGAGCAAGACAATGACGAGCACATCGACATTGAAAACCCTAATGAGGCGAAGCCAGATGTTCGCATTCGCTGATCCCCTTTCCTCGCACCTCAGTAGTTTTGTGCAGCAATGTAAAATTTTGTAACAATTCCTGATTTGTACAAGTATCATCCTTCGCACAATTATTTTGAAACAAGATAACTCGCATTCTAACTTTTAAAACTTCGCAGTTGAAGTTCTCTTGTAATTCATGTATCTTGATTTTAGGTTTTGCTTTTATCTTTTATCTGTTTGCGCCTTTCTTCCTTGTTATACTTGCCCTTGTAGTGCATGTGTCCTTTCTGGTCGCATGAACTACACATCCGTCTTTAGTATAGTTAAGTCCACAGGTGCAAGCAAAATCTCCCCTGAATAGCGAGGACTCTTCCTTTGTGCAAAATGTCCAAGTTTATAGATTTTAGGAATTGATTGACTTGAGGCCTAGTAGTGGTGTCAAGTCAATCAATCATACTGATTGCCCTTAAATTGGGAGATTGAGTCAAGGAAGTTGCAGGTTGTCTCTGTCAGTCTTGAAATGATGCGATGTACGAACATTATTTTGTTGTTTTTACAAAACGGCGAGATCACCACTTGCATGATTCCCTTGAATGTTGCAATGTGCGAGCCTCATTTGATCGTTTTTACACAACGGTGAGCTCACCACTTGCATGATGCCCTTGAATGTTGTGATGTGCGAACCTCATTTGATCGTTTTTACAAAATGGTGAGCTCGCCACTCGCATGATGCCCTTGAATGTTGCGATGTGAGAGCCTTATTTGATCATTTTTACAAAACGATGAGCTCGTCACTCGCATGGTGCCCTTGAATGTTGCGAGGTGCGAGCCTCATTTGGTCGTTTTTACAAAACGGTGAGCTCGCACGTCGCACCTCATCCAGGCAGTGGGCAAGGCGAGGGGTGTTTTTCCTTGATATACTTGATCTAGTTGAAGCCTTGTACTTGTATAATTTCCTTTATGTATCATGGGTCTCTTGCCCTTGTATGCTATGTGGTGCGAGTCCATTTTTATTGTTTTTACAAAACATTGAGCTCTCACCTCGCATATTTCTTCCTCTTCTTTGGAATGCAAATATGTTTTTGTAGATTTTACAAAACGGTGAGTTTGCATATCGCAGAAGCCATATTTAATGCAATGTTTATGTCATTCTACTTGCGTTACTCAGAGAATTTTTCCCTTCGCATATATTCAGGGACATATGCCCTTCTCAAGCATCTAGGGTCGTTTGCCCTTCGCATATATCCAGGGTCGTTTTCCCTTTGCGTATATCTAAGGTCGTTTGCCCTTCGCAAGTGTTCAGGGTCGTTTGCCCTTCGCATATATCCAGGTTCATTTGTCCTTCAAAGTATTTAAGTTTAACCTTTTTGACACTTTGTCGAATTTAGAACTTCTAAACATACAACTTGTTAAAAATGTATCAACTTTTTACGTCACCTTTAACAAATGATTCATTAATTTTGTCTCGCTTTGAGATAGGCCATGAGTTTAATTATTCGCTTTGAATTTTAATCTATGTCTAAGGAGGGGAGTTGCCCCTGAAAAAAACACGAGATAGAAGTTCAAAGTATTGAAGGATTTCATTCAATCTTGATACTTCAAAGTTTTACAAGTTTTGAGCACCTTCAGGTCGACTTAGACTTGATCATCCTTGGCTGAACCCGCCGGCCCGTCCCAGCCCGGCCCAAAAAAAGCGAGGGATTGGGTACGAAAATCTGGACCAATGACGGGTTTGGGTAAGAAATTTCTGGCCCGAAAAAATTTGGGACGGGTTTGGGATGACTCTATGGCCCACGGGCCGGAGGCGGCCCGACCCGATCCGGCCCGCAAAGAAGTAAAATGCTTCCAGTGTTAGTGTATTACGCCTTACCGTGAGAGTGTGAGTATTGAGTAGTTTAGTAGTAATTAGTAAATTAGTAATATAGTGTGTTTTGTTTTGTTTTATGGGCAAGACCCAAGGCCGAATACCCCAATCCCTAATAGGCCTAACTCTCGTACTCCCCCATTCTTCCAATAGTCAAACACTAAAACTTCAACTCTCAAGCAACTCACACTCACCCATCACAGTCACAAATTCAAGCAACTCTCAAGGTATTATTTTTACTCGTTTACTCATTGTTTACAGTTTCAAGCAATCATATACAGTTTCAATTTCGTTGTTTACTCGTTTTTATTATTATTTTTTTTACCTTATTCATATTTTGGATGCAAGCTTAATTATGTTTAATTGCATACAAATTGTAAAATGTAACTGCTTTGATAAGGTTTTTTATTTATGCGAATTTAATTTGTTTTTCATGATTTATATGTTATTTATATGTGGAAGGAATGTATGTTTTTAATTGAATTTTTTCTGTTTTTTTTTCAAATGTGTAATTTTCTGTTTTTAATTTTTTATCAGTTTTCATTCTGTTTTGTTCCAGATTTTTTCCTTGTTACTTTTCCAATTTTCTGACTTAGTGTGTATATTAAATTATTAATCTATTTTTATTTCTTTCTTATGGTTTTTTTTCCAGATTTTTTTTTCTATTTTCATGTTTTTTTCCTATTTTATGTACTGTTTTATTCTGATTTTATTAGTGCATTGCAATTATTATTATGAGTTGTCATTCTTACTATTGTTATCTTAATTGTAGTTCTTCAATAATGGTGAAATCGTCCAATAGCAAAAAGTACCCATTGCCAATTGATGAAGAAGAAGGTGATGATGCACATGATGACGAAGATAATGATGAAGGGGGAATTCAGAATCGTCGTTCAACTTTTTGGAGTGAGTTGCAAAAGATTGAAATAGAAGATAAAAGCCAAACAAAAGCTAAATGCAATCACTGTAAGCAAGTCTTTACTGCAAAATCTCGAAATGGAACCTCTCATTTAAAAAGACATCTTGAAAAGTGTGCTTCCAAAAGCCATAGGTCGATAATAACTTCATGATAGGGACTGAGAGCACTTCACAAGGGCAATCCAAATCTTTTAAAAAAATCCTAAAATTAATCATGAAGAACTTAGGAAAGCTATTTGTATGTATGTGGTTGTTGGTGCTCATTCATTTTCAATTGTTGAAGAGTCGGGCTTTAAAAACATGCTTTTTATTGCTTGTCCTAGCTATAAAGTTTTGAGTAGACACACACTTTGAAGGGATGCATTGAAGCACTATGATGAGGAAAGAAAAATTGTAGAGTTAGACATGCAAAATGCACCGGGCAGGATTTGTTTTACTTCCGATAATTGGAGAATTGATCATACACAAGATGAATATATTTGTATAACTYTTCATTGGATTGATAGGAATTGGAAGTTGCAAAAAAGAATCATTAGATTTGGTGCTTTAACTCCTCCATTTGATGGTATTACTATAGATGAGGATGTTTGTCTTTGTTTGGCCAAATGGAAAATTGATGGAAAAGTAGGTTCTTTCACATTAGATAATGCGACCTACAATAATACACAATGGTGAGTCAAATAAAGAGACAACTTGTGAGGAATGGCAAAGGACTTATGTTCTCTGATGACTTCTTTCAAATTCGTTGTTGTTGTCACATCATAAATTTGATTGTACAATTCAGTCTTAAACTTATAAATGATGTTGTGGAAAAGATTAGAGCAATTGGTAAACATTTTAGGCATTCGCTACCTAAAAGGAAGAAGTTCTACCAYATTGCTCAACAAACTTATCATTTAGATGGTAAGAAAAGAATCCGTTGTGATTGTTGTGTTAGATGGAATTCAACTTATATGATGCTTGATCGTGCTCTTTACTTTAGGCCGGCCATTGATCATGTGGTGGAAAAGGACATTGAAATTAAAATGTATTTACTTAATGATGATGAGTGGCACAAAGTGTTGGTGATTCGTGACTTTCTAAAGGTTTTCTACAATATCACTAATAGATTTTCTTCTTCAATAACACCAACTTCAAATGTTTATTTCAAGGTGGTTTGGGACATTCAATGTATGCTACTTGAAACCGCAAATGGTCCTCATTCATTCTTAATTGACATGGTAAAGGAAATGCAAAAGAAATTTGACAAGTATTGGGCCGATTATAATATGTTATTGTCTTATGCTTGTGTTTTAGACCCCCGTTATAAGCTTAAGTTTGATGAGTATTGTTACACCGTTCTTTATGGAGAAATGATAGCTAAGGATAAAGTGGATAAGGTGGGATCTTTTTTGTGTGATTTGCTAAAGGAGTATAGGGATATGGATGGTGAGGGTATTGGTCAAAGTGGTGAGGTTAGAGAGGACACAACTACGAACCCATGTTCCTATTGCAACTCATAGTGATAGAATGGCAAATTATAGCAATTGGATGACTACTAAAGAAAAGAGTATAGCGGAAAAATCACAACTTGATCTTTATTTGGAGGAAAAGAATGTTGATCATAATTCTCCCCTTGATGTATTGTGTTGGTGGAAAAATAATGGAGCACCTAGGCATCCACACCTAGCTGCATTAGCTCGTGACATCCTAGCCATTCCTATCTCTTCTGTTCCCTACGAGTCGGCTTTTAGTATGGGTAAGAAATTGATTAATCCATGGAGGGCTTCTCTAACATCAATGACAATTGAATCTCTTACTTGTTATGAAGATTGACTACGTGCAAAGGGTTTATCCTTAGGTAAGTTATTATTTTGTTTTAATAATTATATATAATTAATTAGTTTGATGATTTAATATGCTAACCATTTTTTTCCAACTCCATTAAGGTCGCTCAACCATTTATGATGCACAAGAGGAGGAGGAAGGAGAAGATGATGAAGATGAAGATTGTCAAATTATTGGTTGAAGATCTTGTAATTTGATTTGTGTGTTTTTCTTAATTATGTGAGGATGGTATTATGATATTTGTGGTTTGTAATTTTAACTATTAAAAGTTGACAATTTGTTGTTGTGTACTATGTAGTGTGTTGTATTTTAGTAAATTTCTCTACTAAACTATTATTTGTAATTTATATTACGTGTTAGATACTTGAATTTTCCTCTTTAGTTTAAAAAATTTGGGTATTGAACTATTGATTATAGAAGGCTAAAAAGTTAGAAGTTTTGGCCCGCAGGCCCATAAAACAGCCCGCAATTTATGGGTTTGGGCAGCAAACATCAGTCCCGACCCGCGTGTATGGGAAAAATGAGTGTCCTAGCCCGACCCGATCTCGGCCCGGCCCGCAGTTTGATCTGGTCTAGGTCGACTCAAACTTGACAATGCGAGTGCACGCTTGGTAACTCGACTTAGAATGAGCGCCTTTAGGTCGACCCAATTTCATTGATGTTTGTTTAAACACAGTACTTTCTGAGGTTGTCGGCGTTTCATGGATGAGTCAAGTGTTGTCCATTGCCATCTTCTAGCTTGAATGTGCCATCCCTTAGCACTTCACAAATCTTGTACGGACCTTCCCAATTTGGGGTCAACTTACCATCCTCCTTTTCTCTTCCGGTAGATTCCATCTTCCTTAACACTAAGTCTCCCAATTTGAGAGGCCTATGGTTGACTCTCTTGTTGTACTCCCGTAAAATCATTAACTTGTAGCTTTGTTGGCGAAGAAGAGCGTTGCCCCGGATTTCAGGTACGAGATCAAGATTACACTTCAAGGCTTCCCAATTTCCTTCTTCCGTGGACATCATGACCCTTAGAATTGGCTCATACATTTCAATTGGAAGTATAGCGTCTGAGCCAAAGACAAGAGTGTATGGTGTTTCTCACGTTGAGTTCTTAATGGTCGTTCGAATCGACCATAGCACATTGTATAACTCATCAACCCATAGACCATTAGCATGATTCAACTTTTTCTTCAACCCATTGCTGATGATTTTGTTGAAGGACTTAACTTGTCCGTTTGTCTGTGGGTGTGCAACTGAGGTAAAGTGTGCAGTGATGCCTTGATCCGATAGCCAATTGGTGAGGATGTTGGAATTGAATTGAGGACCATTGTCAAAGACTATGGACTGAAGCACACCGTAACGAGTGATGATGTTCCTTTTCAAGAAGCCTTAGACGTATGAAACTTTGATGTTTCTCATTGGTTCAGCTTCCACCCAATTGGTGAAGTAATCCACAACCACGATCAGGAATTTCTTTTTCCACGGGGCTTGGGGAAAAGGTCCAAGGATGTCTACACCCCACTTGGCGAACGGTAAGGGTGATAGAACTGGAGATAGTTGATTTGCCGGCTTCTGGTGAATGTTGGCATGAATGTTGGCACTTTTGGCATTTCTTGACTAAATTGGCCGCATCCTCTCTCAAAGTCGGCCAGTAGTACCCCGTTCTGAGTGTCTTCTCTGCTAAGGATCTTGCCCCGATGTGCAAACCACATTGGCCTTGATGAATATCATCCAACACCTCTGCCCCTTTCTTAGAAGTGATGCATTTGAGTAAAGGGTGAGAGAAGGACTTCTTGTATAGCTGGCCATCCCAGTACACAAACCATGTGTCTCGTCGCTTTACATACTTAGCCTTCTTGGGATCGAGGGGCAGATTTCCAGTTTTCTTGAATTCAATAATCTCGTCCATCCATGTACTTCCTCGGTTGATGAAATGGACCTCGTCTAACTCTTCAATACTTCTTTGGTTCTTCACCTCCCAAAAGACCGATCTTGGAGAATCACTTGTGGCTGAGCTTGCCAATTTGGACAGAGCATCGACTTGATTGTTTTCCGACCTAGGCACTTGCACTAGGTGGAAATGTTCCAACCCCTCTACTTCTTTCTTGACCATGCCCTAGTACTCAATCATGTTTTCATCCTTCGCTTCATATTCTCCATGCACTTGGCTCACCACAAGTTGTGAATCGGACATAACATTAATCTTCTTTGCCCCGTCAACTTTTCAAATTCTAATCCCAGCCACCAAGGCTTCATACACAGCTTCATTGTTAGATGTTTAGAATTAGAATCGCATAGCATACTCAAAAGTGTCTCCTTCCGGGGACTTGAACAAGATCCCTGCCTCACAACCATTCCGAGTAGATGAACCATCCACAAATAAAGTCCAAATGTCGCTTGACGTCTCGACCGGGGGAGGTCTAGTCATTTCCACATAAAATCTGTTAGGGCTTGCTCCTTTATGGCCTTCCTTGGTTCAAACTTAAGATTGAACCCATTTAGTGTTATCACCCATTTCAACATTCTTCTCGACGACTCCAACTTAGTCAATGGTTCTTTGATGGGTTGATCAGTATAGACTACAATCTTATGTGCTGCAAAGTAAAGGCAAAGCTTCTTGCTAGCCATCATGAGTACTAAACCAAACTTTTCAGCGGTAGCATAGCGCATCTCAGCTCCTTGCAATACATGGCTTACAATGTAAACCGGTAGCTGGGCTCCCTCCCTTTCGGCCACCAAAACTGCCGAGACTGCATGCTTCGACCCTGAAAGATACATGTATAACGCCTCCTCTTCCACGGGACTCATTAGCCTAGGGAGAGAGTGGAGATGTTCCTTAAGTTTGACGAAGGCGGCTGTAGACCGTGGGCCTACCCCGCGGGGGGCTTGGGCCTACATCGATGTGTGTAGTGGTTGTGTTGTGGGCTTGAGCCACAGAACCCGCACGTGAGTGCGTTGGGGGAGTGTTGCCGGCGTAGGGGATTGCCACCGTGCCTATAAGGTTAATCACGGACGCCCGAAACGTTGGTGCCAAAACAATGGCCCACGGTCCGATCCATAACCAGTTCGTGGGTTCGGGAACATGGTACGGATTGAATCTTTGACCCAATCCGCCCGCATGTAGCAGCCTTCTCTGTCTCATTGTAATTCCATTCAAACACGATTATTGGATGCACACAACTTAGCAATTTCAAGCCTTATTAGCGCACTAATCTTAAAGGTTACTAGTTGGGTTACTATTATACAAATGACTTCTACAATGGATAAGGCGATCACTTTGTTGTTAGTCAATATTAACAAGGAGCCTAGAAAACCGGTTGTCCATAATTATCTGACTTTAATGTGACAAGTGGTTAAATTCCGGCCTTATTTAAACAAATATACAAACGTGACACCAAACAATATACAATATAATATATATTATATATATATATATATATATATATATATATATATATATATATATATATATATATATATTATATATATATATAATAATATATATATAATATATATATAACTATCCTTACCTTGTCGCTGCAACAAACAAATCGTTAGAATATAATGAAAACGCTTCGATCGATCCGCTAAACAAGTCAAACAAACATGTTAGTATTGACGAAAAAGTGCATTTGATCGATTCGCTAGACAACATAAATAAACATGTTAGTATTGAAGATAATAATAAGGAATGACGAAATGAAAATGACATTGATAAAAACAAAAATGAGAAGATTAATCCTACATATTTAAATGCAACAATTGAAAGGTAGGTTTCTACATTTTATTAGTTTAACTGAAACTCATAATAGTTATTAATCAAATTAAAAGGATGCGAAATGAAGGTTTTAGGTGAGTAACCTCAGAGTTATACCTTGATTTSGCTCGTCGATTTGATTCAAAAAGAGTGCTAGAACTCGTATTTTGTGTTTTTAGTGGCAAGAGAGTGTAAGTGAGAAAGCGAGAGAGTATGTGAAGCTTAGCAATGTATGTCGTATCCTCGTAACGTGTGTGAGTCCTTTCGAAGAGAGTGAGGCAAAGAGTGTATTTATAGGAATGAAAACCAAAAAACGAGCGTATATACGTTCAAAACGAGCGTATATACGTTCAAAACGAGCGTATATATGCTCAGAGGAGCGTATATACGCTCGTCTTGAGCGTATATACGCTCTGAGAAGCGTATATATGCTCGATTATTTCCTACCTTTAAATCCGATTCTTCTTGATTCTTCTTGGATTGGATGAACCTAGACACCCCCTTTCGCAAGAAATACGGTTCTAGGGGCTTCTAGAACATTTCGGGTATTTGTTTTGGTATTTTTGAAGTATTTTCTTATTTTTATGTATTTTTTGTGTATTTTGACTTTTGTAAATATTGTAAAATTCATAGAAAATTATAGAAAAATCGGAAAAATAATCTAAATATACTGGTGAACTAAGAAAAATGAGAAGAATGCAATGAAATTAATTATAATGGAAATTATGAAGATCACCAATATAAATTATTTTAAAAAATCCTAAAACTAAATAGAAAATTCTAAAAATAGAAAATAAATAAAAGAAATAAAAGAAAATACTTTTTGCCTGTTATTTGACCTTTGCCTCATGATTTCGAGCATGACTTCACATATTTGAAGCTTTTTACGAGTTCAGCTGCGCTTTTTAGAATCAAATCGATCACGAAACGTGGTATGTTTCATCATCGGTTACTCGTTTGGGGAGACACATTTGGGTGTCTACAACGACTGCGGCCTCTTCACTCCATTCAAACTTGGCACTCTTCTTAATCACCTTGAATAAGTATTGGCATTTGTCTCGAAACTTAGAGAGAAACCTTCCTAGCGCTGCCAGGCACCTCGTCAACTTTTGAACTTCCTTCACATTCCGAGGTGATTGCATGTCCAAGACAGCCTTTACTTTGTCGGGGTTGGCTTCGATACCTCGTTCATCAACCAAAAAACCCAAGAACTTTCCAAACATGACCCCGAACACACATGTCTTTGGATTCAGCTTCATCCCAAAATGGCGCAGCGTCTCAAAAGTCTCCCTTAGATCTCTTGCATGTTCCTCTTTTTTCTTACTTTTGATGATCATGTCATCAATGTAGGCTTCTACATTCCTTCCAAGCTGATTAGCAAAGATGGTGTTTACACATCTTTGGAAGGTTGCAGGGGCATTTCTTAAGTCGAATGCCATTTTCTTGTAACAATATAACCCATTGTTAGTGACAAAGGCTGTCTTGTCTTGGTCTTCCTCCTTAAGAAGGATTTGGTGAAATCCTGAATATGCATTTACAAAGCTCATAGCTTTGTGCCCTGCTGTAGAATCTACTAGCTTGTCAATCTTGGGAAGTGGGAAGCTGTCCTTGGGACAAGCTTTATTGAGGTCAGTATAATCCACGCACATTCTCCATGTCCCATTTGGATTAGGGACTAGCACCACATTTGCTACCCATTCTAGATATTGACATGGACGAATGAATCCGGCGTCTAGCAACTTTTTTACTTCTTCGTTAGCCGCCTTGCTACGCATCGGTCCCAGTTTTTTTTCTTTTGCTTTATTGGTTTGATTGTGGTGTCAACGTTTAAGCTATGCTGGGCAGTCTTTGGATCAAGCCTTGACATTTTCTCGGCCAAAAAGGCGAAGACATCTTTGTATTCCCTTAGCAAGTATTTAACTCCTTACCCTAGCATGTTGCTCATAGCATCACCAACCTTGACCGTTCTCTCAGGAAGCATGGGATTTYTGGCAAAAACTTCTTGTTAACCCCCTGGCTCAGGGCGAGAGATGGAAGCAAATAGCCAATGAATAGCCATTGCATCCTGGTGAGTGCCATCTACCATTAGCACTTCTCCCACCTTCCTTTTCTTCTGAACTCTCTGCTCTGATGGTCCAGCTTCTTCCTTATCCTTTCCCACAACAAGTGGCTTGACAATGGTTAGATAGCACTCTCGAGCGACTTACTGATCACCATAAATTCTGCCAACCTTACCCTCATCGCTCACAAACTTTATGAGCATTAGATGTGTTACCACAACATACTTGGAGGCGTTGAGTGTCGGCCGGCCAATGATAACGTTGTAAGCTACCATGTTTTGAACCACCGAAATTTTGACTTGCATATGTCTGCAAACATTCACTCTGCCAAGCCGCAAAGTGAGAATGACAGTGCCGACTGGCTGGATGATGCCACCACCAAAACCAACAATTGGGTTATGGCATGGCACCAAATCATCATCATTGTACTTCAATTTTTGGAGACATTCAAAGCTTATGATGTGAGAGGAACTTCCCGTATCGATAAGAATGCGACGGACACGCTTATCCGCCACTTTCATTTCGACCACAAGGGGATCATCATGATGGGTGCTTAACTCCGCGCAATCCTTCTCGTAGATCAATACATGGAAACACATCACTCTCTTCTTTGCCTAGGACCATTATTTGCTGGAGAGTCCGAACATAATCCTTCTAGCCCCGAGCAGTTTGACCTCCTACGGCAAAACCTCTAGAAATAGTATAGACAACTCCGGAATCGAAATTTTCTTCATTCGGGGCACCCTTTGTTGAGGGAGATTTCTTCAAAAATCTTTTGTTCAAATGCTTCTTCACCTTGCTTTGGTGTGCTAGGCGATCCATGGTTCGTTGCAAGGTGTAGCAATCATCTGTGACATGTCTAACCTCTTTGTGGTACTTGCAATACTTGGACTTGTCTCTCTTGTCCATTTCAGTTTTGTTTGGGTGAGGACAGCAAATTCATTAAAGTTGTGGATAGAACATGTTGGAAGACCACTGAACCATCTTTGGGGTAGCCCTTTGAGGGTGACTAGGAAGTATTTGCACCAGGTTGCATCCTCTGCCTGAGTGGTTAGCATAAGATGTTTGTACATGGCCAGGTGATCATTGGGATCAGTAGTGCCATCGTACGCGTCGATCGAAGGAAACTGTATCTTCCGAGATTGAGTTGCCATCAAGATAGAGGAGTTTAGATACATACATTTGTCCCTAGCCCAAAACGTCAAATGATGAGACACCCCTCGTAACACACAAGTTAAATTGAGAGAGTTAGGACCCTGATAGGCCCTAAAAAAAGGCAGATTCCCTTGCACCGGACGCCTCTTCCACGTATTTAGCACCTTAAAAAATAAGTTTTAATTTTGAAATATTTTTAACTTATTTTTAAACATTTTTCTAGAATTTTACAGAATTTTTCTAAACATTTTTGGCAATTTTTGGAATTTTCCGTAATTTAATTAATATTGCGATAGTTAATTAAATTATGAAAACAATTTTAAAATTCACAAAATTTTAGCACAACACACTATTTTTCACAAGAAATTTTTACATATTTTTTCCATAAGTTTTCGATTTATGGTTTAATATTTATGAATTTCTTAAGCAAAAACGCAAAACCGAGCAAAGTGGGCCCTCCCGGAATATTTTGCTTCGGTACACGCGTCCCGAGGAAGCCAAATATCTCGATCATCGTGATAATATAAACCGCAAAGGCAATAATATCGATTATAATCGTATAAAATGACGTATATATCTTATGCGATTATATTACGATATTATTTCATTACAATCTCGCTATTCGAGGTAAATCAATCCCGATTATCGCAATAATATCCGTCGCAATCGCAATAATATCAGACCGTAATCATATAAAATCACGTATGATTATATCACGATATAATATCATTGCAATCTAACTATTCGAGGCAAGGAAAATCGGCCGAAATCCTAGGTAATACTGGGCGTAATTACGCCCAGTTTTGGGCGTAATTGCGCCCAAAAAATTACCTATTTTGGCCGATTTCGACCGTTGCCTGTAAATAGGGAGCCTCTCCATTCATTTAGGGGCTGATCTCACTTTTGATGAACTCTCCCTCACTCGTCCTTGGTTCAAACACATTTAAATTCCACGTACGAGTTCTCTCTCACAAACACACTCAAACACATTTAAACATGATTCAAACACATTAAAACACATTCAAAGGTTCTTTAGCAATAGAATAGGAGGTTTTCAAGTGTTCTAAAGGTTTGACAAGGGTTCCTAAGGGTCCGAAGCTGCGTCCTTGGTTTTCGACATCCTGTTGCGAGGTAGGTTTAAGGCCAACGTCTCAATTCTAAACCCCCTTTTACATGCTTGTTTAGAAATTCAACTTTCTATGTAATTTGCATGTAAAACTGATTAACAAACAATTTGACAATTCAAATTAAAAGCAACCTTAAGGCATAAATTTAAATTCCCTGTACGAGTGCTTGCTTGCTTATCTCATAACTATAAAATGCTTTAACAAAGACCTGCAAATTTCTATTTTCACGCCTAATAAGATAACTATGGACAGATGGCATTAGGCTCCAGGAATATGGAATTAACAACACATGCCACAACTAACTAGACATATGTGCATAGTATTCTGTTAAGCAACCCGCCTAGTAATTTTGCATGCTTAGGGTTTAAAACGGAAAACTGTTTGTTGTTGTCTTTTGGGCAATGAACTCGCAATAACTGAGTAGAGGCCGCTAGATGCCGGGAGGGTGTTATGCACTACTTCACCCTTACCCTTTTTCCCCTAATCTAGACCTTTGGTGCATTACCAGACATGGAMTCCTTCGCCTTGATTTATGCAATTATAGGCAAGGCTTAAAACGGGTTCCGTAGGTTCCCAAAAGAAGTGCATTGGCGAATTCCTTTACTCATTTCGAGTATAAACACACAACTCCAGGCATACTCATAATTTGCAAAAGCAAGAATTCAATTCTAGCAAATAAACCGAGCCGCCCTTAAATTGTACCCCTCGGAGCAGAGGGACCGGACCCAGTCCGGCCCGGCGACGCTTGGAGCCCGTACAGTTTTCTTGCGACTTCACTGGGGAATTCACTAAAGCTATTACCTTTAGTGATGTGTGGGCAATACTGGAATTGTTATGCGATTTCAGCGTCCTTAAGACGACATTGTGTTTTAGGCATCCTGCATTACACGGAACTTAGGTGGTTGGAACTGAGTTTCTGTTTTCTAGGCATCACGTCTTATATAAGTGTTTTTTACACTTGAGACAAGACAGGAAGGCTCGCTTAAGATAGGCGCTGGTGCACTACCTTTGTAACCAATTCTTAAACTTGATGCCCATCCATACCATGACGCGCGGTTGCGTGTACTACAAAGCCGTAATGGTTTAGACCTCCTTTGATCATCACAGCGGGCTGGATTTGTTAAGGATCGTTCTGAGCCTAGTCATGGGACCCTTTTATACACCCGGACTGACCCGTTCGATAACGTAGCAACTGACTCTAATTGGCGGGACTTTTGTTTTTCTTTTGCATATAGGGTTCATGCTATCGTGACAACGTACTACGTGCTTTTAGACTAAGGACCCTAGCTTTTCATACATAACAAACAATTCATTGAGTCATGTAAAAGTCTTCATATAGCAAGGTGATCAATCCTTAGGCGTCGTATTGTCGAATTGGTTGTAAACTAGAATCATTGGGCGTTGCGTCTTTGTTGAGTCATACAATTGTAAACGGACATCGTACCTTTGAACTTTGCCTTTTAGAAAAAAAAGCAAAATTAATTAAAAAACAAAAAAAAAACAAAAAATAATGACAAAAAAAAGTGAAAATGAAAATAAAATGCGAAAGGCAAATTTCCGATGTTCATGCACTTTTTACATTTTTGATTCAGTAATTAGGCAAGGGAATGATCACCCCTAAGACATGTATTGCATCACAGACTAATTCGACTTGGAACATAACTTTTGGTCCATGTGCAAACTGGGTAGGCACCAACGGTTGTTCTCATAGACACAGGGTTCGTCCCACAATTCTCAAGCAGCACTCCGCCAATCGACACCATTGGACTAATGGATAGTGAAGACACTCGAATGGACTTAACTTTAGCTGATTTGAATGAGACCCTCAACTCATTGGCTTCCCGAGTTGCTCAACTAGAGATGTCCAACACACAAGTCCTCGAAATTCTTAAGGAAATCATCCATGGCATCCTTAAGCACTGTGTAGACCGGGTTCTGTCCAAAGGAGAAGTAACTTCTTCAGACAGCAATTTGCAAGAATCAATTAGCGAAAATGACACTGAACCAAAGCCAACAACCAATATGGTGAAGGTCATCACTTRTCACGTGAACAAAGCAATGAAGAGGATCGATGATTCTCTTAAAAGCAAAACTATGGTGAAGGCACCTGCAATTCGTAACAAGCGCAAATACACTAGGATAGGCATGCCCTTTGCCCAAGCCTCTTAGCACCTCAAGGCGATTGACTTCATTTCACCAAAAGGCCCCACTCCTAATCATCCTTTGGAGAAGAGGCCTCCTAAATGGAGCATAGACAAGTTTTACAAGTTCCACAGAGGACGTGGCCATGACACCAAGGAATGCTATATATTGTAGGAAGCAATCCAAGACTTGATAGACAGTGGTTGTCTCCCCTTTCCTGTCAAAGGCTCTAGACAACATGCCCAGGTGTTCGTGATAGAAGAAGACGAGGATTCCTTCGATCCTACCGATCTCATTGCACCAATGAGACAACCATTTCCTCAATTGGTCATGTGACACCTCTTTCATCACGTCAACGAAATACGGGACAGCAATGACGAAAATGTTTACATAAACGGGGATGAGTTTCCGTACTACGAATTCCCAGAGCACTTCAAAGGAATGGATGGCAATAAGTATCCAGGACTTGAGATTTTGAACAACAGCAACTTTGTAGTTGGGGATCATGTCCCCACAATCAAGGCATCTGCCCTAGATGGCCTCGAAGCACAAGGGCTGGGACTCCTGTTTGGCCAAGAAATCACCCCTCCAACTGAACAAGAGGTTTTCATGGCATTGACCAAGGAAGCATTCGACCCCACAACTCCCATCACACCAGTCGAATGCTTGGTTTATGGTTGGCGCAAAATCGTGAAGATAACTACTCCATGAGGCAAGATTATCAAGTGCACCATGGGCGAAGGACCAATGCTCGAGGATTCTGAATATGAGACTTAGTCTGAGTTTAGTGTCGTAGAAGCTAGGATAGCTAGTCCTAGCGAGTGTCCTCCTGAGTCTGTTAAGYAGCCTAGTATCCCCCTCTCCCTTGTCAATCAAGTCTCTTCAGAGACAAACTTATCTGTACTCTCTTGAGAGTTTAATAACATGCTCCTTTCTGCTTACTCCTCTTTTCCTTCTCATGATTGCTTCAATTCACAACTCGAAAAAAACAATAATGAGTTAATAAATGCAATGGAAGAGCACAAAAAGAAAACTTCTGTGATTGAGCAAATAGAAAAGGTAGACATCTCTGACAACAACACACCGCGGAAGATACAGATTTGTCTGACACTAAGTCCGRAAGAAAGGGATGAATTAGTTGCAACACTAAAACAATTCTGAGATGTTTTTGCTTGGTCCTATGAAGACATGGCAGAGATTGATCCAAACATCGCACATCACAGAATTCTGCTCATAGAGGGGGCTAAGCCAGTCAAACAAAAGCTCCATCGCATGAAACCGGATGTTACCCTTAACATTCAGCTAAAAGTCATCAAACAACACAACTTWGGTGTAGGTACATACATTTMTCCCTAGCCCAAAAAGGCCAATGATAAGACACCCCTCGCAACACACGAGTCAAATCAAGAGAGCTAGGACCCTGACAAGCCCTAAAAAGGCAAATTACCTTGCATCGGACACCTATTCCAAGTATTTAGCAGCTCAAAAATAATTTTTAATCTTCGAATAATTTTAAATTATTTTTAAACATTTTTATAGAATTTTTCGAAATTTTTCTAAGCATTTTTGGCAATTTTCGGAATATTCGACGATTTAATTGATTTTGCGATAATTAATTAAATTACGAACATAAATCCAAAATTCACAAAAATTTAGCACAACACCCTACTTTACTCAAGGAATTTTTACATTTTTTTTGCATAATTTTTCGATTTATGGTTTAATATTTGTGAATTTCTTAAGCAAAACGCAAAAACAAGCATAGCGGGCCATCCCGGGATTTTCGCCTCGAGACACATGTCCCGAGGTAGCCGAAAATCTCGAGCATTGTGGTAATATCAGCCATAATCGCAATAATATCAACTATGATCGGATAAAATCGCGCATATATTTTATACGATTATATTACGATACTACTTCATTAGAATCTCGTTATTCGACGTAAAACAATCTCGAATATCTCAATAAAATCCGACTTAATCACAATAATATCGAATAATAATCGTATAAATCACGTACGATTATATTACGATATTATACAATTGCAATCAAGCTATTCGAGGCAAGCAAATCGGCCAAAATCTAGGCCCTTTTTGGGCGCAATTGTGCCTAGTTTTGGGTGTAATTACGCCCAGTTTTGGGCGTAATTGCGCCCAACACTTGCCAGTTTTTGGCCGATTGTGACCCTTGCCTATAAATAGGGATCCTTCCCCGTTCATTTCACGAACTTTTGCAACTTTGGACGAGCACTCTCTCTCTCACTCGTTTGATTCTCTCTCACTCTCTTTAAAAACTCTTTCAAACACTTTCAAACACATTCTAACACAATTCACACACATAAAAGCATCTTCAAAGGCTCTTTTGCAACAGATCTAAGAGGTTTTCAAGGGTTCTAAGATTCGACAAGGGTTCCTAAGGGTCTGAGGAACATTCTTTGTCTTCGACATCGTGTTGCGAGGCAGGTTTGAGGCCAACGTCTCATTTATAAAACCCCTTTTGCATTTTTGTTTAGAAATTCGAATTTCTATGTAATTTGCATGTAATATTAATTGACAAACGATTCGGTGATTAGAATTAAAAGCAACCTTAAGGCATAACTTTAAATTCCTCGTACGAGTGCTTGCATGCTTGTCTCACAACCATAATATGCTTTAACGAAGACCTGCAAATTTTGTGTTTCACGCCTAATGAGATAATCATGGACAACCGACATTAGGCTCCTGGAATACGGAATTAACAACACATGCCACAACAAACTAGACACTATGTGCATAGTATTCTGTTAAACAACCCACCTAGTAATATTGCATGCTTAGGGTTTAAAACGGAAATTTATTTAGTGTTGTCATTCGGACAATGAACTCGCAATAACTGAGTATAGGCCGCTAGATGTGGGGGGGTGCTGTGCACTACTTCACCCTTACCCTTTTCCCCTAATCTAGACCRTTGGTGCACTATCAGACATGGAGTCCTTCGCCTTGCTTTATACAATTATAGGCAAGGCTTAAAACGGGTTTCGCAGGTTCCCAAAAGAAGTGCGGTGGCGACTTCCTTTACTCATTTTGAGTATAAACACACACTACTACAAAAAAGAGCAAAGAGACCGGTTAAAAAGGGACAAAGAGACCGCATATTAACCGGTCTCTAGGTGAGAGGGCTCTTAGGGTAAGAGACCGGTTAAATTTTGCGGCTTCTTATCATGATCAAAGAGACCGGTTATTACTATAAC
Organism: Bassia scoparia; assembly: GCA_008642245.1. Classification (NCBI taxonomy): domain Eukaryota; kingdom Viridiplantae; phylum Streptophyta; class Magnoliopsida; order Caryophyllales; family Amaranthaceae; genus Bassia; species Bassia scoparia. Next base: position 27,188 of record SNQN01005861.1, read on the forward strand.
CGGTTTCTTTGACTGCAATATAAGAGACCGGTTTTTAAGCCATAACCGGTCTCTTGGATGCATCAAAGAAACCGGTTATTACGTATAACCGGTCTCTTTGATGCATCAAAGAAACCGGTTATTACGTATAACCGGTCTCTTTGATGCATCAAAGAAACCGGTTATTACGTATAACCGGTCTCTTAGGTTATATTTCTGAATTAAAAAAAATACATCGAGATGTGAGAAATCCCACATCTCGATGTACTTTTAGTATTCGTCCAAGAAAATTAAATATTAAATAATTCTGATTTCCAAAAATTATTACACTATAACAAATTACAAAGTTACTTGTACAATGATACATACACTACCAAAAAACACTAAAAAAARCATAAGTGAATCCCCTCTGTATTTTGGTATGTATCCATATTACTTAGAAATACATAAAAATATAACTGATACAAACCATAAGATACACTACGTACTTACAAAAAAAATTATATCATCAAAAAATCAAATGAGTTAATATCGCAAAAACACTTGTTCATTTCTTTAGGAGTGGGGCTCTTCAACTTCAACTTATTTTATACCTGTAAAAAAAATCATACAAATATAACAATATTTACAAACATATCAAATAAAGTCTTTTACGAGAACCTTGAATTTTGTCAATAAAAATTAAATATATTTCCAAGATAATATAATTAAAGCTGAAAAAAGTTGATGAATAATTGAATACAAACCGTTGGTTTCTTGAGAGGCCTGACCAAAGAAAGCAGCAAGTTCCCTCTTTCTAGTTTCAAGATTCCCAGGTTTACAAACTCAGGGAACGAATTGGCAGTTTGATGAAGAGTAGTAACTCATAAATAATTAGATCTGAAAAATTGGCAAGAAAACTCAACCCACAAAACATAAACTCAAAAAAAAAAGAAACCCAGAAACACAATCACAACCCAAAAATACGATCCTATCAAAATCGGAAAATTAAAAAAATCGAAAACGAAATAAAAAATTAAAAATCGTTCAGTTTCTCTTTTTGAAAAAATCGGAAATTTCAAATCAAAAAAATGGAAGGAAAAAATTAACAAAAATCGAAGCAAAATGAAAAAATCAAAACCCAGAACAATCGAAAAATCAAAATTGAAATTTTCGAACAATCGAGAAATGAAACAAAGAAAAGAGACCAGAGAACAATCGAAAATGAAAAAAATCAGAAATCAAGTTCTTAGCAATAAAGAACAAAATGAAACTAATTATACATAATTCAGAAAGGTAATAATCTAATAAACAAACTAAACATGTAAATAAACCATTGAGCTAGGGAAAACGCATGAAACAAGGGGAAAATCAAAAAATAAATCTACAAAACAAAAATTAAAAAAACCCAAACAACATATGAAACAAAAAATCGAAAAACATAAATAAAAATCAGAAAATCGCAAAAACAACAAAAAAAAACGCATAAATGAAAAAATCAATAGAAATTTACCGATGATTTTCCTCTAAAAAATGACCAAACATGCAGATCGAACAACAGACGAATGAAAATCGAGCGAAATTGTTCTTAATATTCAAAACTTGTAGATCGAGCACAAGCGTGGAGTTGAGCAAATGAAAATTGTGTGAGATGAGTGAAGAGAGAGATCGAACGAACAATCGTTGAAATTTTGAGAGGAGAGAGTTGCAATTGCGTGAGATGAGAGTTGTGTGAGATGAGAGTTGTGTGAGATGAGAGAGGAAAGAGGAGATTACAAAGAAGAGGGCAAAGAGGAGAGAGAAGTGCTTGGAAAGTGGAAAGTGAGTGGAGTATATGTATATGTGCGTGGAGTGCTTGTATATGTAGAGACCAAGTTAATTTTTGGGGCCCACTTTGATCAAAGAGACCGGTTTATCATAAAACCGGTTTCTTTCTTGAAAATAAGAGATGTGTTATTAATAACCGGTCTCTTAGATCCATCTAAGAGACCGGTTTTCATGAATATCCGGTCTCTTAACTTAAGAGACCGGTTTTCATACACCACCGGTCTCTTAAAACTGGTGCCTAATCCAATTTTTGTAGTAGTGACACAACTCCAAGCATACTCACAATATGCAAAAGCAAGAATTCTATTCTAGCAAACAAACCGAGTCGCCCTTAAATTGTACCTTTAGTGATGTGTGGGCAATACTCGAATTGTACAGTTTTCCGGCGACTTCACTAGAGATTTCACTAAAGATATTACCTTTAGTGATGTGTGGGCAATACTCGAATTGTTACGCGATTTAAGCGTCCTAAAGACGGCATTGTGTTTTAGGCATCCTACATTACGTGGAACTTAGGTCGTTGGCACTGAGTTTCCGTTTTCTAGGCATCACGTCTCATATAAGTGTGTCCTACACTTGAGACAAGATCGGGGGTGCTCAYCTCGCTTAAGATTGGCGCTGGTGCACTACCTATGTAACCAGCTCTTAAGCTTGATGCCCATCCCCACTATGACGCGCGGCTGCATGCACTACAAATCWGTAATGGTTTAGACCTCCTTTGATCATCATAGTGGGCTGGATGTGTTAAGGAACGTTCTGATCCTAGTCATGGTATGAGACCCTCTTGGACACCCAGACTGACTTGTTCGATAACATAGCACCGGACTCTAGGTAGCTGGACTTTTGTTTTTCTTTTGCATATAGGGTTCATGCTAGCGTGACAACGTGCTACGTGGTTTTGGACTAAGGGCCCTAGCTTTGCATTCATATCAAACAAGTCATTGAGTCATATAATAGTCCTCATATAGCAAGGTGATCATTCCTTAGGCGTCGTAATGTCAAAGTGGTTGTAAACTAGAATCATTAGGTGTTACGTCTTTTTGAACCATACAATTGTAAACGGGCGTCGGATCTTTGAACTTTGCCTGTTAAAAAAACGAAAAAATTAATGACCAAAAAAGAGGGTGAAAAATGAAAAATAAAAAGCGAAAGGTAAATTTCCGACGTTCATGCACTTTTACATTTTTGAGTCAGTCAATAGGCAAGGGTATGATCACCCCTAAGACATGTATTGCATCGTAGGTTGATTCGACATGGAACTTAACTTTTGGTCCATGTGCAAACAGGGTAGGCACTAACGGTTGAACTCGTAGACACAGGGTTCGTTCCACGGTTCTCAAGCAGCACTCCGTCAATCAACACCATTGCACTAACGGATATTGGATAGTGAAGACACTCAAATGGACTTGACTTTAGCTGATTTGAATGAGACCCTCAACTCAATGGCTTCCCGAGTTGCTTAGCTAGAGAAGTCCAACACCAAGGTCCTCGAAATTCTTGAGGAAGTGATCCATGACATCCTTAAGCACTATGTAGACCGGGTTCTGTCCATGGGAGAAGTAATTTCTTCACATGACAATTTGCAAGAACCAGTTAGCGAGAATGACACTGAACCAAAGCCAACAACTGATATGGTGCAGGTCATCGCTTCTCACCTGAACAAAGCAATGAAGAGGATCGATGATTCTCTTAAAAGCAAGGCTATGGTGAAGGCACATGTGATTCGTAACTAGCGAAAATACACTAGGATTGGCATGCCTTATGCCCAAGCCCTTGAGCACCTCAAGGCAATTGGCTTCTTTACGCCAAAAGGCCCTACTTTGAATCCTCCTTTGGAGAACAGGCCTCCTAAATGGAGCATAGACAAGTTTTGCAAGTTCCACAGAGGACATGGCCATGACACCGAAGAATGCCATACATTGAGGGAAGCAGTCCAAAACTTGATAGACAGTGGTCGTCTCCCCTTTCCTCTCGAAGGCTCTAAAAACATACTCAGAGTGTCCATGATAGGACCTGGATACCACTCTCATCACCCCAGTCGGAGACTTGGTTCATGGTTGGCGCAAAATCGTGAAAATAAACTACTCCAGGAGGCTAAGTCATCAAGTGCACCACGGCGAAGGACCAATGCTCGAATTCTGAATCTATACAGAGTCTGAAGTCTGGTGTAGGAGCTAGATAGCTATCGCTATGGAATGTCCTCCTGAGCTACAAGGATCTAGTATCCCCCTCTCCCTTGTCAATCAAGTCTCTTCGGAGACAATCTTATCTGTACTCTCTTTCAGAGTTTAATAACATGCTTCTTTTTCATACTCCTCTTTTCCTTCTTTATGATTGTTTTAATTCACAACTCGAAAACAAGAAACAACGATGAGTTAATAATTGCAATGAAGAGCACGAAAAAAAACTTTCCGTCATCGAGCAAACAGAAAAAGTATGCGAGAACGGATGAACTAGGTCGCAACACTAAAAGAATTTTGGGATGTTTTTGCTTGTCCTATGAAGACATGCCAAGGAGTTATCCAGACATGCACAACACAGAATTCCGTCATAGAGGGGCTAAGCCAGTCAAACAAAAAGCTCTGTCGCATGAAACTAGATGATGCCCTAAACTTTCGCTAGGAAGTCACTAAGCAACCACAGCAGGCTTCATTAAGGTCGTCAATTACCCTCCAATGGATAGCAAACGTGGTTCCAGTACCTAAGAAAGATGGACGAGTTCGAATGTGTGTTAGATTTCATGACTTAAACAAAGCAAGTCTAAAAGACGACTTCCTTTGCCACACATAGACGTCTGTAGATAACTACAGCCGTTCAGGCCTTTCTCCCATTCATGGGTGGTATGCAGGGTATAATCAAGTCAAAATGGCCGAAGAAGACATGGAAAAGACAACTTTCACCACTCCGTGGGGCTATATTGCTTACACTGTGATGCCTTTGGTACAAGAAACACAGCGCCTGTAACACCTAAAAGTGTCTCCCAAAAGAGTAATTAGTGATGAAACATACCGCGTCTCGCGATTGTTGACTTAGAAAGATGCTTTGAACTCACAAAAGTAAAAATACGTGGGGTCATACTCGACTATTGAGAAAAAGGACAAATATTAGTGGCAAAAACATTTTCTTATTTATTTTAATATTTTCTATTTTAGTTTTCTTTCTATTTTTAGGATTTTTAAAAATAATTTATATTGGTGATCTCCATAATTTCCACTTTTCATCCACTCTTCACATTTTTTAGCTCACCAGTATTTTAGATTTATTTTTCAGATTTTCTACCATTTTTCTATGATTTTTATAAGTTTTTATACGCAGAAAATACAAAAAAATACAAATACACAAAAAAATACTCCGGAAATACGTGGAACCTTCTAGAACACCTCTAGAACTCCTGGCTTGGAGAGCAGGGTTGTCTAGGTGCGTCGAATAAAGGCAAATCGCGAAATAAAATCGGAGGAAATCAAAATATTTCGAGTTTGGAAAATATATACGCAGAGGCTTGGTAATAACGCAGAGGCCAGCGTATATACGCAGCCCCTGCGTATATACGACTTCCTCATTCTGCCCCGTGCCTATAATACGTGCCTGCCTTGCTCATTCTGGGCACACAGCGTCTATTCTGCTCCTCTCCTCTCGTCCCTAACTTGCGTATTCTTCTCTCCTCTCAAAACACTCTAAATACATTCGTTCTTGAGTTCTAAGCATCGATCTGTTTCGATTCAACAAGCAATAACAAGGTTTTTTCTGAGATTACTCGCCACTAACATACGCATTTTCTCAATCTAATAATAACTATTACGAGTTTCGATCTAATTAACCAACATGTAAGAATCACTATTTGATTGTTTCATGTAAATATGTAGGATGTCATTAACGTTTTCAATGTTTTTCATTGTTTTTCGTTTTCTTTTGTATTTCATGTTCATTATTATATCACTTTGAATACTAACGATTTCTTATCCTGTATAGCGATTCAAGGCAGAAGATTCATTATTCGCTCGTGTTTTTATTATAACTACATTGTTGTTTGTCTTTATATATAGGATTCAAGCGGAAGATTCGTTTCGCTCCTTTTATTACGAAACTAACATTTTGTTTGTTTGCAGATTTAGGTAAGATTGGTTTGTATATATATTTTGAAGTCATATACTTCGCATTGTCATTGTGTATCATTTGTATATATTTTGCTAAATAAGATCGGCAAATTATGTGAATCACTTTAAAATCAGAATTAACTATGGACAACCGGTTTTAGGCAGCCGTTTAACTTGATTATTCAAAGTGGTCACATTTCTAGGTTAGGTAGTCTCTCGTGCATAATAGAAACACACTTTCGTAGTAAACTTAGATCAGTACGCTTCTAAGGTGCTAAAAACGTATGTTATGTGCATTCCAATAACCGTGATAATGGAAATTGCAATGAGACCGAGTAGTGGCCGCTACATGCGGCGGAATTGGGTTACAGATCTGATTCGTTCCATGTCCCCGAAACCCACGAACTGGTTACTGGATCAGAACGTGGCCATTAATTTGGCACCAACGTTTCGGGCGTCCGTGAATAACCTTTATAGGCACTGGCGACTTCCCCTTACTCGACAACACTACCCCAACGCACTCACGTGCGGGTTCGTTGGCTCAAGCCCACGCAAAGCACCTCGTGTAGTACATAAGCCCGCGCGCTCGCACTATTAAAGCCAGGGCGAGCGCGGCCACGTCTACAATTTCACTTACTGGGATGAATTCACGTTAGGGTGATGGACCGACTTTGAAGAAGTCTCCGTAATTCCATCATCGAAGTATTTGAACTTTGTTGCATTTTGCATGTACCGCCGCTGCGCATAAGGTCACAACTTGAGGCATTAGTCTCGATAGGGCATTTTATGACTCTGCGAAGTACTACCCTAAGGGATACTACCTGGTGCATGTGGTTAATTGATCCCATGGCTAAGGAAGTCCTATCCCGCCGTGGCCGTGAATGTGCAGCTGTTACTGATTGCGTGTCGCATAAGAGGTATTCTTGCCATACATCGTAATTGCTAGCGGGTGAAAACTGGACCAAGCTCTCTTTTTAGGCATGTAAACATCTCTGACGTTAACTTAGACCGACATAGTTTGACTTGTCACACAGTGTCTTGTTTATATGTTTTTCAATGGTTATGGGTCCCCTAAGCCATTGTATGGTTCTAGACCTTAACACAACACTTTCCATCATAGTCCATGGTCATCTTTTAGTTCACATCATGCATTTATAACCTATATGTGACTTTAGTTGACCTCTACCTAGTCCTGTTTCCATAGTTCACTAGGACTTTGTCCTTCAACGCTTTTCGACCATTAGGTCCAACATTAAAACTCGGACTTTAGGTCTTGACCTTGACTACTAGGGTAGCACAGACTTTGACCTAAGAGCGTTACTTTAGACTGCACATTAGATTGAGCCTTACTTCAACCACATAGGCCCAACTTTAGCGTGACCCTACACAACTAGAAATTGGCTCGGGTCCAACATATTAGCGACCGATTTATCGATCCGCTAAATCAGTATTGCGACCATTTATCGGTCGGCTAAATAGTTATTTAGCGACCGATTTACGGTCGTAAAAGAAAAAGTGTTGGAGGGAATCTATTTTGGCCAATTTCGAAGGAAAAAAATATTAGCAGACGAAATTTCGGTCAGCTAATGTTTTTAAAAAAAATAAAAATCGCAGTCGCTCATATATATATCAACATTATTTTATTTCGACCCTCAACCTCCTTAACCTATCTTTCAACTCAACGATTCAAACCTCAACCCCAACCCACGCTCACTCTCTCGGTCTCCTTCGTGCGCGCTCCGGCCTCCGGCACTCTCACTCTCTCACTCTCTCGTCGCTCAAACCCAAAACTCTCACCCTCTCACTCTCTCTTGGCGCTTGTGTGTTTCGTGGTGGTTGCGTGGTGTGTGCACGTTCGCTCACAGTCACCCGTTCAACGTCGCCCGGCTCACTCCGGCCTCACTCCGGCCCTCACTCCATTTCTCTTTGCGTTCTCCCTTTCTCTTTCTCTCCCTTCTTTCGTTCTCCCTTCTCCCTCTTTCTCTTGCGTTCTCTTTCTCTCCTTCTTATCACCAGCACTCGGGCCTCACCCGCCTCACATCCGGCCTGACCAGCACCTTGGGTAGGTTTCTTGCTGATTTCAGTTTAGTTTTGAATTTTAATTTGAATTCACAATTTTTGGGTGTTAGGGTTTATTTTATTGTGATTTTTTTGGGATTCAGTTTAATGTGAGCTTTGGGGAGGTGGTTAATTGCTCGAAATTATCTGCTCTCATGACCTTAATTTGCACTTTGAATAATGAGATTATGCACGATTTCTATCTTCCTCAGTTCGAATATTTCGCTTTTTTTATTGGATTAGGTTTTGCTTTGTTTGATTTTTCTTTATATTCAGTTGATTTGTTGATTGCTGTTCATATTTGTGGGATTGAGTTGTCTCTATTTTTTTTTTCGGAAATGTTATGATATATTTTTTCTCTAGGGTGTTTTGTTTGAGATGAGAAGTTGTAAGAAGGTTAGCACAATCTCTTAATAACTGGTAAATGACTTTCTTGAAAATGTAGTGTGAGTTGTTAGTCGAAAATCTTGAGGGTTTTTTAATGACGCCATGTTTGTTTCTACTATTTTGTGCAGAATGCTAAAGTGATTGATGTTTTCCAGGTGACCTGAACAGTAGCGATGAAGGTTTAGGTGCTTCTGATACTCTGATTATGGAATGATACTTTGTTGGAATTGACTGGTGTTCGCGCTGCATGGTTGTCTTATACAGTCTGAATATTATGTCTTAAGCTAATTGTATTTGCATATATCTACACCTTTATGCTTACTTAGGACCTTCACAAGTCTGAACTTCCTTTTCTATCTACATACGAACCCTTCTTGTTCTTTGCCCATCATCAAGGCAGTTTATTGAAATATTCTATCAAGTTAAAAACCAATTGATAATAACAGCTGTTGAATTTCGGAAAGAATTTAACACTAAATTCGGGACCCTTATATTGTATCTTCCGGGGTTAGATGTCCAATGATTGTGATGTAATGTTATTAATTGATAATTGGTTATCGAAGGAACTTGACATATCTTTGAATTCTTATGTTTTAATATGAATAATATGCCAGTGTTGAAGTTATTGTCGAGCATCAATTTCCTTCTGGTGAAATTCGCACCCTTATGGTGATGCAGGTGTTCTCTTTCACTCCTTTGATAGATTATTGCTGACTTGTTTCACCCGGAGACTAGATGTGTCGACATTTCTGGTTCACTGAATGTTAGTTAGCCGTGGAAGCTCATATTATTAAAGTTGGTACCTAACTCCTACTTCCCTAAGAACTGGGTGAAATATGGTTCGTGTCCCGAATATGATGAAAGGTGTGGATGGTCATTGTGTTGCAATTTTGTTCTATTATTTTCCCATTGAAGAAGCTAACCTCTGTGCTTTATAGTCTTCTTCTTTCTGCTTAGAAAGCTGTAAATCCTTCAAAAGTATGCTTGAACTGCACATCATACCCTAATTCATAAGTAAGGATAAAGATGCCATTAGTAGATGGTGAGCTAGATATTAACATGAGAAAAACAAATTGGTATGATAAAAACTTAAAAGTATAATTATTCACTCTTTTATCCTTTGACAGTTGATTTCCTCGTAATTGCTTTTGGTTATAGAATTGATGTGCCCATGCCTCACTAATTCAACTTAGAATGTATATTGGTTTCTAAGACTTTGCTCCTTCCTAATCTAAATTTATATAATTTACATTTTAAAACTTTATGTGTGATGCAATTTGTAGCACGAGTACAAATCCTATTATGTTTCTGTAATACTTTATTTCTGCCAATTATTATAAGCTTTGGTTACTTCAGCAATTAGCAATTTGGTGGAACACATGTAATATATTATAGATAACAGAAATATCCTTAGATGTTCATTTCTTCTCATATTGAATATCTTGTCATTGAAAAATTACCAGGAAAAGGGAACAATAGATTAAAACCTTACACTAAGTGTCATCAACGAAATATTTTGTCATTTGAAAATTACAGGTAGATAACATAGTTAAAGCATTGACTCTGAAAGAGGCAAAGAAGCATAAGAAAGTGTTGGAAAAACAAATCAAGAATGATATTTGCTGTCTAACAGTCATATTATTGTCAATTAAAACCATTGACATGGGTTTACTGTACTTTCAAAGCTCTGTTTTTCTATCTCACATTCTTGGTCTTATTTGCATTAAATGTAAAGAACGACTTGTGTTCTCGAAATTATTATGTGTCTCAGACACCAATTTCAGCTGCATTAAGAGCACTTGCCTGTGTATTATAGTTCGTTTTTCATATAATTTATTTTTTTGAACAATTTCAGCTGTTGCTGCTCTACCAACATCACGTATCAAAGCTCACGTGGAGAAGGTTTCCTGATGGGAAATTAGGCTTCTTCATTTGCTTTTTTCATGGCACTGGAAAATGATCCATTAGGCAATGCAAACAGTTAGCAGATTTATCATGCACTCAATTGCTTCTTTTCAGCTCCATGTATACACACGGAATCAATTGATGAAGTTAGTTAACGAAAAGGGGTAGGCTAACTAGAATAATGAGCTCTACAATGATTTGATTCATACATTTTTTCGATGGATACCATATATTTAGTGATTGTTTATATACGCAGATTCATTGTTACCCAAGAAAGACTAGGAACTAGAATCGATAGCTTTTTCTACTCAAGTGTTGAAGTGCGCAGCTAGCATATTGGTTAAATTTAGACTTGAGGCACTGATAGGCTGTAAGTTTCCGAACATTAGTTTGTTCTCTTTATTGCAGCAACATGTTAGGATTATAGTAATCGGTCTGCTGTTTTTAAACTAGCTTATGCGACAAGCCCTTTTTAAACTTTTATGGATAATCGAGTAGATTGTTTTCTATGCAATTGCATCCATGAATCCAGAACTCCAGGGAATGCCTAAAATAACATGTTTAAAATTCTAATGACAAATCTATGCAAAATTTAGCACACAAAAGACTCTACTCAAAAGTGCGAGAAAAACAGCGGTTAAATATTAATTTTATGTATTAAATTACAATATTATGCAAAAAAAAAAACATAGGTAAATTAAATATCCAACTTCGAGATAAAAATATGGAAAAGAGCTTCCGAAATAAATTAAAAAAAAATGGAGAGAAATTGATTTAGCGACCGACAGAAGAAAGACGAACCGGTCGCTAAATCCAAGTTTCCTCCAATTTTTAATTGAGAGGGATAATCAGAATTAGGGACACATTTTTCCAAAGTCCGTTAGAATCTTTATAGCGACCGACACAATCCGTCGCGTAATTCTGTATTCCTCTAAATTTTTTGCCAATTCTTACTCATAAATCGGTCGCAAAATCCGTCGCTAAGAGCGATATAGCGACCCGAATTCGTCAGCTAATCTTTTTTAGCGACCGTATTATATGCGACCGTACCGTTAGCGAACCAGAAAATCAGTCAAACGTAAATTCAGCAATGTTAACGACCGAAAACTCGGCGAAGCACAAGACGTCCCGGCAGCTGACCCGCCGTATTCTTCTTGTTGATGCTAACCTAAGGCACATGACATCATCATAACACACATGTCGTTTGTGCCTTTCAAAAAAAAAAATAAAGGGCCACTATGCATTCATAGTCTACGGAAAGATGACATGAATAGGAGCATGCATTTGCAATCAATGACATCCATATGTTCAATAAAATGACACACCGAGTGGAGTATCACAAGGGATTTATTCTTTTTGAAAGACAGGTGAAACGTACATCACATAGCAAAAACACTTGCTCGACCTATTAAGAGTTTGAAAGCCAGAGCCCAATTCAACATACACCTTCCCTCCAACGCTCCACACTAGCTACACACCAAAATCGCCTCCCATAAAAGAAAAGCTCCAAAGCTTGAAACGAAGCAAGAGGTTCACGAGCTTGAAGCGTAACGATCAAGAGTTGACACGCTCCTGAGCTCTTACCTTGGACAACAGCGTATTGGAAAAGGGGATCCGAAAGCCATCGACCCCGACCTTTACCAAAGAACAACCCTAACTCCTTGAGCACCAACCTACATTCAACCAAGACTGCCAAAGGTTTCTCAGCTAAGACATACCTAAATTCCTAAAGCCAACTGCAGTGACCCGTCAGATTTCGTTCAGGGTTAAGAACCACCATGGCGCTTAAAGGAATGACTCTGCCTTGTTTCAATGGTCTTCCCGCTTCCTTGAAACACGATAATGTCATACGAGAATGTTCTTTTCACTTAACACTAGAGAAAAGAACGACTACTTGGAAAAGACATCAATACCACTAAAAATTACATAGCGCAAATAAACGAGAAGGAACATTCAGACCACCAAACATCCTCCGAGAGCTCTGAAATCCTAGCAGTGAGAGAACAGAGACGAGGGGTGTCACTACATACTGACTAGCATGGAGAGGAGTTGCTGCCACATTAGTACTCCCGCTCGCTGACTGAAGAGAAGTGGTAAGACCTTCTTCTGGCCTCTCAGCCGGAAATACGAAACGATCAATGCCAAGTATCGCGGCTTAACATTCAGCAACACCAGCATTGAACAGTCTGAAATGGGGGGGGGGGGGGGGGGGGGGGGGGGGGGGGGGGGGGGAGGGGGGGGGGGGGGGGGGGGGGGGGGGGGGGGGGGGGGGGGGGGGGGGGGGGGGGGGGGGGGGGGGGGGGGGTGAGACATTGGGAGATGCTTCGAATTCAATGAGCGTAGTCTACGTAGGATAAGTCGGAATCCTCCTCAGATATTTAGCACTTTCATTCAGGTTATGACTAGGTTTAGAATTTAAATCTGCGAATAGCTCGATAGTCCACATAAATTACTAGAATTTCATTTATTGGGTCTAATTAGAATAGACCAATTCTAATTGATTTCTAAGAATTTTTCCTGTAATAGAGTTTAGCCTCATACAACCTCAGTTGTTTGTGCTATCTAACTTTAATGGAATAAATATAATCGACGACAGTCACATTCATGGACATTACGCGAAGAGAGAGCCTTCTTTCATAGCTCCACAAAATAAACCCTTCCCCTTGCATTTCCCTCATCACACCAAATAAAAACTCACTTAGCACCTCTTGACCATAACACTATCAATTCAGACAACGAGAACTATCTCTTCTTTCATCACAACACATGCTGCCTAAAACCCTTTGGACCAAACGCTGTGCGTAGGAAAAGACATTTTGCAAAGAGTAAAAACCAAAAAAGAAGATGAATAAAATGGGCAAAAAGCAAAAAAGCAAAATCAACAGTTCAATGCCAGTCATCCACAATGCAAATCCAATGTCAAAATCAATGACAATCAAAGTTCAAAGCCCAATTCGACACAAAAAGCAAAAGTCCTGGAAACCACACTGGTGCACCGTGGGTCAGTCCATGATCATCCGAGCTTTTTCAACCCAAACCACAGCCTACATTACAACCGAAAAGCCTCTCACAACGAGGCATTGTCCAAATCACCATCAAGAATACGCGGACACTGAATTTCCAAAAGATAGAGAGCCTCTTCTCGAGTCCAACAAATAATAACATTCTGAGTCCATTCTTCATACAGTTTGATTCTCTTAGAGGCTAGAAGGCACGAGATTCCTAGTCGTAGCACCGAACCTAGACTCACGGAGACTTTGAACCAACTCATCTACGCACACATCAGTAATCAATTTTTCACTCCCCTTAGCTCTCACTTAGCATCAAATTTTAGCCTTGTTATTTCTTGAACCTTTAGCCTATCTTTCATGCACCTTAAAGGCTCTCCTCAACTCTTTCCTTAGGACTATCATCTTTGGTACATTCATCAAGAACATATCCATCCTCACACAGCTCGGTATTGCAGCATTTCTCATGTTTTCACCCCTCATGCAGCATGACAGCTCAATTACTAGATTTATGGGCAAAGTACAAAATCACATCCCTCCTTTCTTACCATTGACCAACCCAACAAAAAGCTAAGACACAAAACCATGACCCACAAATCTACTAGCTCTATACTCATCAGTCCCAGTTTGCTCCAACCTCGATCACACAAGCAAGCTACAATAAGTTGGGCGGTCACACAGCCATAAACCAACACTCACAGCCACAATTAAAGCCATTCCCAACACCACCCCATGGTTTGAGACACTACAATATGGCAAATCACAGACATCACAACATCGCACTAACTTGTCGAATAAGGGGCAATTGAGACAGGCTACCATTCACAGCAAATCCAGGACAAGCAATGCTTAATCAATAGTCCAAATTTCCTTGCGTCACATACCTCACTGCCAATTAATAACTAAGAAAATAGACTTGCATAATACACATATAACCCATCGAAAAATTCATAAGGCTCATCATGCAGAGTTAGAAGCAATACAAAGACATCCGATTCATGCATATAGATCCGTGCACAACCACGATTACCATTGCAGCAATACTGCGAGTCATTGCACATATGCACCCACCTCGCACACCATAATCATAACACTAGATACAGGAGCTCCGCCCATCTACCTCTACAATGCTTAGTGTTAGCTTTCGCATAAACACGCATGCCATTATAAAATGATGCACTAGATCACATCACGCTAAATACCGCCAGTATTGTTGCCCTAAACACGCAACATTCTTCCCCGAAAAGCTCCGCAAGCAGATTCAACCCAGACTCAACCAAGGCCAATAGTGTACAAGAGAGAGGAACTACTCTGAGCACGGCGTAGAGAGAGCAACAACAATCGAGCAAATCATTCAGGCCCCCAAGTTTCCAATAGAACAACATGACATTGAGCTGAAGCGCTTGTATGCTCGAGACAAGAAATTTCAGTATCGATCACTCATAAAAGGCAACCAAGTACACGAGCCAGCAACTAATCAGCTAGCGCAAACCA
>SNQN01005862.1:0-26053 GCA_008642245.1 Bassia scoparia
GAGTAATATCGAAATATATAACAAATAAAGTTCAATACAATTAAATATAGAGAAAAATATGACAAATATTAATTAAATATAACATATAAAATGTTTATTTAATCGACTTATCACTTATCTCACATGAAGTTTGTGACACATTTGAATGGGTGTTTAGGCAGTGGCTTGATTGCATGCATGGGAAGGAGCCTGGAGGAATTTAACCGATCAGACAYCAGCCATGAGGTGACCTTTGAAAGATGTTATGCCTAACACTAAACACAGGTGATGCATATGGTACATATTTAAGAAGATGCCTCACAAACTTGGCACTTATAAAAAGTAAGTTTTTTTCCCCTTTGTCTCTAAGTAGTCCTCATCCTATAGAATCTTAAGGCATATTGCTTAAAGTTTCCCTATGTGTTTGTGCCAGGAGGTTGGGATAAATGGCAGAGCTCTATGTGTTACCATCCATGGTTCCACTATGCCAAACAAAATAGCCATTTATCATAACT
This sequence comes from Bassia scoparia, assembly GCA_008642245.1. NCBI lineage: Eukaryota > Viridiplantae > Streptophyta > Magnoliopsida > Caryophyllales > Amaranthaceae > Bassia > Bassia scoparia. The sequence continues at coordinate 495 of SNQN01005862.1, forward strand.
AAGGCCAACCCATGGTTCCTATCATTAAATTGAATCCCAAACAAAATAGCCATTGTGTTACCACCCTCACAAGACATTGCTACTACCAGGGGCGGACCCAGACTTTAAATAATGGTAGGGCACCAACAAATCAAACTCAATTGACAGCCCAAACTAACAACTAGTCAGTTCAGGACATACCAGGCCATTGGCAATAGTAGCTCAAGCCCAATTTACAAAAYGCCCAAAGTACTACCGTATTACTACAAAATCTCAAGTGTGATTGCCTTTTTTATACTTGACAAACATTTTTTTTTACCCATCTTTTCGATGTGGGAGATAAAAAAAATTCATAGCAAGCAATATATATTCCGTAGTTAACTGTAATCCTCCCATCTCCTCCTTGCTTGCTTGATATGTGTTGCCATCATCAGCTTGCTGCTGGCCACTTACGCTGATAATTAGCTCGTATTTTTGTTTTGCTCCAACAAATGTATATTATTACTAATGTACTGCAACTCTGCAAATTTGCAAATTCACTCGCACGACTTTCAGTACTAACAGCAAACGRCCGATGTTTGCCTGTCCCGAGACTTCCTTTCCCACTGAATAACCCCATTGCAAAAGCCACAYCACTAGCAGATGCCCGAGGAACCTACGCCAATTTGAAGAACAAAACTTTTTAAGTATCATACCTTGTCGTGAAAAGAGAGAGAATCACAATGAAAAAGTGGCGTTTGCGATGGACGAAGCCACTACCTGAGTTGCTTTGATTGTATACACATCAGGGTAATATTCTTCGTCTAACAAGTTTGGATATTTTTCACGGATTCTGATTCCAAGATCATAAAATTCTTCTTCTCCCTTTACAACCAATTCTCCCCCCTTCACTCTTCCTTTCCATGGAGAAGTCCATCCAAAAATCCANGAGTAATATCGAAATATATAACAAATAAAGTTCAATACAATTAAATATAGAGAAAAATATGACAAATATTAATTAAATATAACATATAAAATGTTTATTTAATCGACTTATCACTTATCTCACATGAAGTTTGTGACACATTTGAATGGGTGTTTAGGCAGTGGCTTGATTGCATGCATGGGAAGGAGCCTGGAGGAATTTAAACCGATCAGACAGCAGCCATGAGGCGACCTTTGAAAGATGTTATGCCTAACGCTAAACACAGGTGATGCATATGGTACATATCTAAGAAGATGCCTCGCAAACTTGGCACTTATAAAAAGTAAGTTTTTTTCCCTATGTCTCTAAGCAGTCCTCATCCTAAAGAATCTTAAGGCATATTGCTTAAAGTTTCCCTATGTGTTTGTGCCAGGAGGTTGGGATAAATGGCAGAGTTGTTAGTTGTCCAATAGATAGTGTGCCTTGGCCTTAGTTATGATTTCAGAATTTGTCATACATGTAATTGAGAATTCTACCTGTTTTTCCCCACGAAATCAGTTTTACGCTAGGGGGGTCGGTGTGGCGTGTTACAGTGGAAATTTAAGTATCATTATTTCTAATTGATATCCATTATGAGCAATCAATAGATGTTCAAAATGTTTTTTTTTCCATCAACATCCAAACAAATTCAATCATTTGATTCGATTCACTTACAGCTTCAACTGTATGATTGAAAGACTCCTCCTTTCTACTCACTTCACAGCCAACCCATGGTTCCTATCATTAAATTGAATCCCAAACAAAATAGCCATTGTGTTACCACCCTCACAAGACATTGCTACTACATAAGCTCTCATACTTTCCCTCTCTTTTCAATACCTGCACTCTTGCTACTTGTCATTGAATCTCAAATAAGCAATATCATTTCGGCTTTAAAAACCAGTCGTCACACTGAAAAATCACTTAGAAGCTAATTAAACAAATCCTAATATCAAAACCTAGCCTATTACCCCAATCCATTAATTTTGTGCTCAATTAATATTAACATCCATAAACACTTRCAWCAATTAACCCCAAAACCTTAAACTACTTGGCCCAACTAGTTATCTAATAAACACTCAACAACGAATCAACATTTAAACATGTACTGAAACAGACTCTGCCAATATAGAGGGCAGAAGGCAAACTTCCCAGTTCCCACCTCTAATGTAACATAGTTGTGTTTAACCAATATAGTAATAAATTCAAAAAAAAAAAACTCATTCATGAATCCTGAACGGAACAAGTAACCACGTTAATTAGTGAATTACATTCTTTTGTAATATATATACTTTTAATTGGAGGTGCTGAAAGCTAATCACTCAAATAATTCCAAATTCGATTAGTTAAAGGATGAATCGGTGGTAAAAAATAACGAGTTTTTAATTGTTCATACTCTATTGATTTGCGAATAAACCTTTATAATCAAAATTTTACAAAAAAACCTTTAAAAAGCGTTATTGAACATAAACTAAAACAATAATTTTTTTGCGAAATGAAAACCCGATATGTCATCATTTGCTTCGCCTCCCCAATCAGTTGACTTGCTAGATTTCACACTTTATTTCTATCAGCACTCCGTATGTCCTATTTAAACCTTCATCCTTCTCTCTTGTATCTTCTTCATGACTCATACCTTCAATCTTCTTCTCCTCCTTCTTCCAACACGCACCCACCACCACCCTCAACCCACTACTACTCTAACGCACACACGACTTGGGCTTGTGGGTAGGTGGTGTGTGAAGTGGGCTTGTGTGTGGTGGTTGAAAGTGGGTTGGTGGTCATGTGTGGTGGTGGTGTGGTTGGAAGAAGGAATGAGAGTGAGCATAAGGGATGATGAAGGTAGGAGATAAAATGGATTGAGGGATTAATATAAAAATTAGGGAGTGCTAATATAGATTAAGGTGAAATTAGAAGTTCAAACATGATTAAGGGGTCAAACCATTGATAATCATCGGGTTTTATTTCGTAAATTTTTGTTAGGTTTCATTGTCGCAATACACTTTAAAAATTTTCTATTTCGCAAACTTTTGGATTATAAAATTATTCGCAAAAAACCTACTCTATTAAATGCTAAACAATTACACACCGCTTCTTTTATCAAAATTTCATTCGATTTCATTTGGTTTGATAATAGTTTAGGCAATTAATTGAGCACAAAATTTCCGTGATTAAATTCTCTTATATAATTTCTCTTTACTCCGCATCAACTTGAAGAAGACGCTCCATTAAAAAAGAGAAATCTTCATGCTCCATCACGACAAACACCATCATTGCCATTTCACCCAACAATTCCTCACAATTAAAACCCCATTTCAGCACTAATCCCACAACATCAATCAAGACCATTTCATCTTCTCCATTTAAGGTTCTTCAATCTCATCATATCTTCTTCGCTTAAACTCTCCGCATGTAGCGGCAGCAACTCGCAGTTAAACCACCGCCTACATTGACGATGATGCGGATGAACATCGAGAAGAAGTGGTAGTTGTCGCGCAAGTGGGTTTGCTGAATCTTCCAACCCAATTGGTCAGAATTTGATAAAGTTCGAATTTAAGGTTGAAAGAAAGAGTGTCAGAGATTTGTGCCTAAAAGAGCTGCTGTTCTTTGTTTGTTTGTTGAAGAAATATGGGGATCTTCGTGTGATCTACTAACGGTCTTCCAAGCTTTCTACTCACCTGTGGTAAAGCTATCTTTTTTTGATTTATTTTCTTGATATTTTATTATTATAAGTTTTTATCATTGATTTGGGTTTTTTTAATGTGTGTGATGAAATTGGGAATTTGATTTAAGTTAGTCAATATGTTGGTTATGTTATTATGAGATGGGTTCCATATTCCATGCTTTGTTTTGATAATTTAAGTTTAGGATGCTTAAAATTACAAGATTAGTCTTGTGATGGGGTTTCTTTAATTTATTTGGGATTTTTTCAGCTTATTGGTTCGCTAAAGTTAAGCAAATGCCCCAAATTTGATGTTTTTGGTTGTTGATTAATTGAGCTAAGTGTTCTTTAATTTGGTTAATATATTGCTGATATGGAAACATGGCCTTTGTCTTCAATGTTCATGTAGATATTAATATAATTTGCTGTGCCTTGTGTGTGTGTGTGAAATGACTGAAATCTGATTCGATTCTTGGAGTGAAATAATATGCTTCTGTTCGATAATTTTTTGAATAATTTTAACTTCACAATTTGTCAGGGTATGTTGCACTTGCTAGTTCCACAGTACAGACGATTGTACTAGCACTGTAGAATTTAGATTTGATTGTCAAAGTGTTCTGCTTGGCACGCGTCGATCTAGTTATTAAGTTGGTTTCTGGTCTTTGGTTTTAGGGGAAGTGGCATTACCTGGAGGGAAAGCAGAGGAGGGTGACAAGGATGACAAAGAAACTGCAACGAGGGAAGCCAAGGAGGAGATTGGARTGGATCCGTCACTAGTGAATGTTGTGACTACTCTTGAGCCTTTTTTGTCTAAGGTATCTAATGCAATTTGACTACATTTGTTTGTTTATAACTCAGCTTCTCTTAGTCGTAATACAGAGACACATTATGAAATTGACCCTTTTATAGATTCTCTAAATCATTGACTTGTTTCTTAGACACGTGAGGTTATGGTCTTAAGAGGAGATCATCCAAAATTTAGTTTATCTATCTTTTAGCTTTTAAACTCGACTATTTTTATATTTCATACCKTGTATTCTTTGGGATTTGAGGTCAATGAAACAAGATGTAAGATTGCCTTCTCTCAAGGCAATCTAGACCATTCCAGAGTTGCAAACGTGGCAACTTGCCTCAAATGATAAACTTCATTTGACTTATTATTGCCAACTTTGTCGGAATTATGGTTTTGCATATTTGCATTGATAAGTCCATTGCTTGTTCAATATATGATATCATGGTGATCTTAAATTCTTGCTGGAGGGATAAGTTCTTTTATGCATAACTTTGTGATCTGGTTGGCACATACGAAATGCTTTTTYTAATGACAGAAAACTATTAATCTTGCATTTAGTTGCATACTAGATGAAAACTTATCAATATTGAATCATTGAATAAATGTGTTTCAGACTGGTCTTTCTTTGTGGTGCTATAATTGAATGCCATTTTCCATAACCTTTTAGTTTCTGAAWTCTGAATACTCAGTAAAGTTYTATTTCAATTTTACATTCATATCAGACAACTTTTTATCGTGGATGACAGTATGACACCTTTGGCATAATTTAGGGAGTCCAGRGAAGCTAAAATAGAACTCTGTTTTCATATATCTTACAGTTGCTTGAGATTGATAAGAGAGTAAGGGACAATGGATAAAGGGCGAAGGCTTGGTAGTCCCAAGACTCCCAACTTGCCATCTCTTGACTYAAAGGTTAACTTATCAATCAGCATATTTATCAATCTGTTCTTATCATTAACCAAAATACTAAAAGGTTTGAAGACATTATAACTTGCTTTATTAACTGCTGGGACCAACGTTTATTCAAATTGAGGATCCAGTCAAAGAGAGTTTACTTGGACAGGGCTAGGAAGATATAATAAATTTACAAGCATTGAGGTCCTTTTTTTCCCGAGTAACTATGTTACCTCGACACCCTCATATACCTCAAAAATTGGGTGTCGTATCGTATCATGTCAGACACGACACTCCACCCGGATACTCCATTTTTAACTATTAACTTCACTTTTTTTTCTATAAAATAGTCAAGTGTCAGACTCAGACACCGGTATTCGAGTAGACACTTAATCCGTGTCTATGCAACATAGCCGAGTAATCAGGGTTGCAATGGTTATTTTAAGGTCCTAATCTATTTAACTTTTTTGGGGAAATATATAAACAGGAATTCCARTGTGAAAGCAGTGCCTTGTTGCCAATTGGATTTTAGGGAGGAATATGCCCTATCAGAGGTATCATGAAATATAATTTCCTTCTATTCTAGCTGGGTCATAAGCACTGGCGGATCTACGCCGGGTTTCTTTGAACCCACGGTTTTTTTTGGAATAAAACCGTGGTGGATAAGAAGTGGCGGACTAGCTTTTTTATATATATATTTAAAAAAAAAAAATCTGTATAAAAAGGAATAAAAGCAAATGACATTAAAAATGTAACACTATTATTGTGTTGGCTAAGTGGGTAACTGCGGAGTATATGATAGGAGTGGACCCCGCCCCTTTATGTTTGCAGGTCAGGMGATCAAACCCTTTTGCATTCTTTTTTCCACTTTTTTGTTTTTCTTGGGCGTATTTCTCCCTAAACATTTCACTCTAACCCTCCATTAGTCCATTGGGCTTCAGGACACATGTCAGGTATAGTTAATTAGTCTGCTGGTTTAATTGAATTGTTGAGTTCAAATCGTTAGATATTTAATTGTTGAGTTTTATACTAGTTTTTTTAATTATTAAGTTATTGAACTTGAATACTCCCTCTGTTCCTAAACCAAATTCTTGCCACTTGTACTTACACGTTTGTCAATGCACAATTATACAAATGAAATATCTTAATTTATACATGAGTGAAAATTTATAAAAATTGGATTTTAATAAACTATCTTGCAATACGATTCTAAGAAGACTACAGTTGACTATATTCATTCTACATATTGACGGGAATTTAAAAGATTTTTTCACTATTAATGAATAGTTCTCACTATTATATGGCATGAATTTAGTGGAATGGATGAGTACTTAAAGTGAGTTGTGGCCCCTTGTGGGCTTTTTGAGTTTTTTCATGTTTAATTGTTGAATGAGTTTGATGTTTATTTGTGAATAATTAATGATTTATTATTTCTATAAATTTGTAAATCAAAATTCTTCCGCTTGTTCTTCACCTTGTTTCAGGAAACCTCCAATGGAAGAAGTTGACCTATTAATACGATTTCAAAGTATTCAAACCTACAAAGAATGCTTTTGCAGTTTTTTTGTATTAATTTATCAAAAATGTAATTTAAGTTATTTGAAAGTCCGTTGTTATCTCGAATTTAATACCTATGTCTTAGATTTTTATTTTTTCAAAATACTCAGTTGTAATCGAATTTTAGTTTTATTTTTTAAAAAAAAAAAAATCCCAATCCGATTCCTGGATACGCCACTGGTATAAGAATGTTGTCTCGAGAATGAATTCTTTTGACAGTAGACTTATTATCGAGTTTTTTAAAAAATTTGTTATTTTGTAAGGAAAGATAATTAGCTAAAGGGCTAACCCTTTCCAGACTACTAGCCCCAATCCACATAAGAAATCGTTAAGATTGAAGGAGTTTTAGAGTTCCAGGATTTACTGGGTGAAATGAGGTTAAAATATTTGGAGGGCATATAGGGGTGTTCGCAAATGTAGCGTTTGAAGTAGCTTTAGCGGGTATAAGTAGTCGGTAGCTAAAAGCTAGAATAGCTTTGGAAGAAGCGGTGCGACGAAACTAAAATGTCAATATAGAGGTCGGCATAAGATAGCGGTTGTATTTATAATTAGAAGAAAATTAATTACCAAGTACTTTTCCTAGCTTAAAAGCTAAAAGCTAAAACGCTAACTCCACTAGTCGTTCTGAAAAAGGTAGCGTTTAGCGCTAAAAAACTACTCAAACATCGCTCCTGCGACACAGTAATAAAATTAACCAAGTAGCTTTTAATCTAGTACAGACAGCTAAAAGGTACCTAAAAAAGCTACGCCAGAACACGCCCATAATTCTAGATAGAGCTGAATGGAGGAAGGGGATGTACTAACCTTAAACGTACAAACCTGCTAAAAGCCTAAAACTAATTTCTGTGCTTTTGTTTTTACATTTCTACAAGGTATTTTCTTACTTTTATCCTCAAACTAGAGTAACGGTCCGGCGATGGCCAGCTTCTACTATGTCTTTTTTCTAATGTAGTTTTTTGGTTAGTTTAATGTGTGTGAGCTTGAGAGAGTGTAATGGTAGAGCATGAGACTTAATAATAATCTTTTTGAACAATTGCAAATGCATCACATATAGTGTGTCATAATATGTAGTAGTAGAATAATATATATAGTATCATATTGCTGATTGTAAATGGAAGAAAGGAAGATTAAGAACAAACGGTGGAATGGTGTAAAGTTAGCGAAATACTATCTACTTACTAATTCGATGTATAAGAATATATAATAATATTGCATAATATATCAATAAATAATGATTAAAATGGTTATTGCAACTACTTGTAAGCAAATAGACGGAGATGAACCTTGTGAGAAATTTTTTTTAAGTCTTTGCAATTCCAAACTTGCGTTAACACGTGGCAGATTCCAATGGAGGAAGTACACGTGTCATAATTCTCAATTAGAGAAAGAATGAGCCACATGGCACCCATACATTGCAAAGCAGTCCTTTTAATATATTTGTATAGATAGATATGTCCGCAATAATAAAAAAAAAAAAAAAAAAAAAAGGAACTTGTCCGTGCATGCATTACCCAGCGGCTAGCATTTTGTTGTCTTATTTTATGTGGTATAAGTGTATTACACATGCTTGAGATGCCTGTAGCTTTCTTTATCTGCATATTAGAGTGGCTGAAATTCCCAAGTGGTTTTCCCCCTGTTGTTAAGAATCACCGAAAACGCTAACAAGTAACAGCCCAAAAATCAACAGCTTTCAATAGAAGCTTCCATTAATCCATTATTAACTTGCAGATGCAAGAAGACAACATAATGCCTGGATTTAACATCACRTTAATATGTTTATGTGTGCTGTGTGCAGCATCTTCTGAAGGTGGTACCAGTTATTGGGATACTGTCTGATAAGGATGCGTTCAAGCCAGTTCCAAATGTTGCCGAGGTAGAAACAGTATTCGATGCGCCCTTGGAAATGTTCCTCAAGGTTCTACTCATTGATTTCAGAACTTACTCCCATACAGTTTTTGTGTGCTTTTTTTTTTTTTTTTTTTTTTGACAACATGTATTGGAATCTTCATTCAGGATGAAAATCGTAGAGCAGAGGAAAGAGAATGGATGGGATACAAGTACTTGATTCATTATTTTGATCATGAAACAGATAGCCAAAAATACTTGATATGGGGTCTAACTGCTGCAATCTTGATTAGAGCTGCATCAGTTGTTTATGAAAGACCACCGCCATTTCTGGAGCAGAATCCCAAATTTAAGGTTCCTAAAATTGCTGATAGAAACACTGTAATGCGTTGAATCTATTGAAGACTTTCTCAACTACATATACATGAAACTTTGCTAATTCTATGCACAGTAGTATTATAACAATGGAGTTAAATCAGTTAATATTATTAAAAGTGTTCTTGGATCTTTAGTGGCTGAAAGCAATAATGAAATCCTAGTAGTCTGCTTTGTATGTTGTTTTTTTTTTTTCCCCAGTAATTCCATTGGTTAATATGCTTCTAGAATACGATTTCAAGCTTGGCTGTACATTCCGTCAAAGGAATTACCAGATTATAGGGGTCAGCATGCTTATAACACCTATGTATCAGAGTTTTGCATCAGGTCAGTATTCCAGCTTGTTTATTCTCAACAACACCAGCTTTTAAATTTGTCTAGCTGAGTCTTGGTTGACTGTCAAATAATTCTAGGTCCCTTCCAACAAGGTGAGTATCACGGAATGTTCTCCTTAAATAATATTGATTAACCGTATATGAGATAAATATGTACTCGATGAAAGTGCATTTGGTGAGGCTTGGTCCGAGTCCTTAATATTGATTATTTCGCATTAGGCCATTAAGTATAATTGCAGTTAAGATGCGTCGATTATGACCCTTACTCTCCACCCTGGAAGGAGCACTTAGTGCTGATTTTATTTCATTTGCCATGTAACTGCTTGTCTTATAGTATTGTGGATTTTTATTCTTTGGTGTAGATGTTCAAACTACGGTAGACGACATGAATTGAGCTGAAATTTAGCTGTTAACTGAGTGGTGCTCTAGACGGCACCGATAAATGGCTTGGCTGCTCCATATCTGCAAGCCTTTCAAGAATGACATCAATTAGCAACTTTCAAGTCGCATTAATTCTCCAAGCTCGTGCATCGGAGAGCAGTTATTTGATCTGCATTTTGGAGATCCTTACATAAATCCGGCTTCTGGTTTCCTGTTCCCAGTTTTTCTGATTATGTTATGCATGATGTTAGCGTATTTCAAAATTCTGCAAATGATAATTGAATCGTGTCGGTAAACTCCACCATCAGTACTTGCACTTGAATACTGTCACTTCAGCATCTAAAATTCTTGTCCTCCAATGTCCAATCAGAATGAAAGCTGAAGAGACTTGCTTATAAGACATGATAGGTTGGAGAAGCTTTATATGTGTCAGTGAATGAGGCAGAAAATCACCTATAATTGAACCTTCAGTCTCAGACTAATTGAAGTTGTACACTGTAATTCTCACCGAGTACCGACCGACATTGCTACTTCAATGTCCAAGGCTCTAAGGGATTCCCAATGGTAAGCTACAATGTCTTGTAGCTTGCTTTTTTATTTTTCAAGCTACAATGATTCAAGCTGCCTTAATTTTTATTTTTCAAGCTACAAATGATTTCAAGCTACAAAGTGCACTAATGGTAAGCTACTTTATTTTGTAGCTGTAAAAAAATGAAATTACATAAAATAAAATAATAAATAAATAAATTAATTACACATGTCACAATATAAGGAAGGAAGTTATTTCAAGCAGCCTTGCTTGTTTGAGCAGTATCTCCTTGTAAGACGAGCAGTCTCCCCCTATCATGGAGCTACAAGCTTAAAAATTTTATTTTTATTGCAAGCGGGTCCTTCTTAATTAACCATTGGAGATGCTCTAAGCATCTTGTATACGGCAGGTTATGTACAGGTCAAATGTTCATTGGCATTTGTAAAGAGGAGCTGAAATTTTACCGAGAAGTTGGTGACTGTAATTTGGTTTCTTGCTTCAAACAAATTGGTTTGAAATGGTTTCTTCATATCTTCTTATTCTATTTTCATTTCACCTTCTATTCGGTTCAATGTGTTTACAAGTCCTGGATTCCTTCTCCTATACTGTATCTAAATGATACTTCCTTGAGTAATGCCAGAATGATTTTGATAAACGAAGCGATTTTTTTAATAAAGCTAAGGCAAGACAAATATGCTAATACAGTTGTGTGATGATTTATCGCCTTTCGATCTCGAAATGCTACACGGCTACACCGCATATCAATGAAATTAGCCCTGCAGTCTTACGGAGTGCTGTATTTTAGATGCAAAAATGTGATTAATGAACAGTTACTAGAACACGTGCATCATTTATTTTTGGTGATTATCGTTTTCAGTAAAAGTACTAAAGAGATTACATTTTGTTGTGTTCACCAGTCACCACCAACCAAATTCACAAATAAACAAAAGTTGGTTGGCTGACACTTGAAGTAGTGAGTTACTGTCTGATCTGCAAATTTACATCTGATCTGGTAACGGATGCCAAGAGTGAAGGCCGTAGATGGAAGACACTATCAGACTTAGCACAGCAGCTCCGCCCAGCACTGGAAATGGTTCTGAAGCAGCAAACTCAAGAAGTTTTGATGACCCACCGGTATCACGTTGAGTAGAAGAGCTGCTGTTTTGATCTGCGTCTTTCAAGGAACAACGATGAACTACGAGTCATCCTCACTCAACGTTCCTCGACTCTCTCATCTCATGCTTTAGTTCATCCTTCTTATAGTTGGAAATCTTCAGTCAGTTGTGTTATATTACATGATCTGATTGTTTGTTTTTTAACGTCAAATCAAGAGATGATATTTTTTATTGGGATGTCATATAGCCTCTCAAAACTCAATCTGATAACTGGACTTAATTCTTCATCATAACTTGATTTCTCAAAACGTGGCGGGAAGTTCTTACAGTAATATTTTGTTCAGGTGAGGTGGCTCTCCTGGCGGAAAGATGGAGGAGGTGATATAGATGAAGTTGCAACCGCGTTAAGGGAGGCAGAGGAGGAATCGGTTTAGACCCATCACTGGTTGATGTTGTTGTGTTCTTAAACCTTTCACTATGAAGGTCTACTCTTCAAACATGATCGCTATTATGCTATGTACGGTATTCCTACACATCACTAATCAGCTTGTAAATATCCAAACTTTGATTTACGAGATAATTCTTGTTCTCAACAGAATGGCATGGTAGTTGTCCAGTGCTCGCGCTGCTTTACGACAGAACTGCATTTAATCCCACCTTAAAGTTTGCTGAAGTCGAAGCAATATTGATGCTCCCTTAGAAATGTTTCTAAGGTCCAATCCCATTTCTTTAGCCTTATTCCCTTTTAAATCTTTTAAATATCTGACAATGTCCTAGAGATTTGGTATATATTGTTCTTTTCCCCCTGAATATACAGAATGAAAACAGAGAGAAGTGGAGAGGAGATGGAGAAAAAGTTTCTTCTTCATTACTTTGATCATGAACCGAGGGCTCAAATACGTCGTCTTTGCTTTGACTGCCGTATAATGATAGAGACAGCATCCATGGTGTACCAACGACCACCTGCATTTGAAGTGATCAAGCCTAATTTTTGGCATAAGACTGGCAAACTAGTATTCATAGTTCCATTTCTATTTATTTCTTTCAGCTTGCAATATGGGGTTTCATTTTTTACGAAACTATATGTAAGAAACTATGTCTTAAAAGCAACTGAACAGAAAGGTTTACTGAACAATTTTGGTGTTGCAAAACATACTGTATTCTGTATATTGCAAATATGATGAACGTATACTTCGTAGTTTCAGCTTAACAATAGTTACCTCAGCCTTGCATATAAGCCAAGCCATCATGTATAAAAAAGTGTTTTGCAGCCGCTCATCAAATGATTTTGTATTAAGAAGCAACCATAGACATACAGAGTGAAGTTCAAGTGTAATTACTCTGGAGTCTGGAGCAAACAACTCAAATCGTCCATTCATTTACACCTACAAAAATCTCCAAAAAATCTTGTCTATTTTCATTATAAATAGTATATTTCTCTTCAACATTTACAATCCAACGACACTATATGCAAAATAGAAAATAAAGTACAAATGTGCTTCTTCTCTAGCAGCAACACATTTCACACCACCCGTATTGGTAACATAAGGAAAAAAAAAACGCAAGCTTACAGAAAGGTAATTTTCGAATGAAAAACCATTCAAATTTACATGAACGCTTGAGAATGTGTATTTCACATTTAAGACACTGATTGACGCTTATTTTCTTGCACCTGTGTTTGATTTTTGCTCAGTTGCTTTTTCAGCTCCAGGATAGGACACTCTTGGGATTGCCCAGGTGTCTTACCATTTGCTACTGCTGATTTAGCGGAGCACTTTTTGTGTTTTTGTAGAGTTTATATTTTTCTGAGTCTTGTTGGAGGCTTTTTTGCCCCTTTTTAGGGCTGATAGACTTAGATGGTACTCTGCTTTCCATGGACGAGCAGCAATCCATCGGTCCTTCCAGCTCCATCCCCAACCAGCTTTGCCAATTCAGAAGCGCGTCCTTGATTTTGATTAGAATTTCCTCCACGCAATGTGCATCAAATTAAAAAGGTAAGCTTTCGTTTCCAAAAAAAAAGGAGAAGGCAAGAAAATATCAACTATGTTACAGGACTCGGAACTTGTGGTGATACAGGTTCATGTCCCGTTGCCTGACTGGCTTTAGTAAGAAAAATTCCAAGATTTTGGCCCAAAAGATTATGTGTCACAAGTATCCCTATCGTATTTGAGTGTCCAGCATTTACAGACACTTGAAGTGGTATGAATTGTCAGAGTAACATAGGGAATAGCATACATGCAGCTAATTTAATGATGCAACTTGGATTAGAAATATACTTGATGAGAGAACAAGCCAAAGCTCGCTCCCGCTTCACTGCTGTTCTTCTCTTTGATGTATCCTTCTAGAATTTCCTCCATTGTATCAGAACCACCATTCCATTCCACCTGGTAAAAGCATTTAAAGCTACATGAGCACTGGAATCACCCGTAAAAAGAAAATCAAGCATCTATCTAATAAGTAGACACTCCTATCACATTTAACTTGCCACCTTGTTCCCATTTTCTTATATTTTATTTAGAGTACTTGTAAGATYTCTAAACTTTACTTCAAAATTCTGGGCAACAGTTTGCTGATTTGACTCTGATAGTTTTTGGTCTTAAATCAAGGTATCAATTAACAACGGGAAGAGTAGTGAAAAGGTCCAATTCGAATGTGTTGTCTATGTATACAATGTTCTGCAAAATTATCCACACTATATATAGAATGAAGGCCAAAGATATGAAAATGCGCTTATTAATATTAAGTRGAAAACTATTTCCTTATAAACAAGGGTTAAAGAATATGAACATGCACTAGAAGCTATATGAAAACTAGAATAAATGACACACTTCATATGTTTGAGAAAACTGGGCAATAGAGTTGAAAACACACCTCCAAATCATGAAGCTTTGCTTCAAGCTTCAATTGGTTCTCCAGCATTTTTTGTTTCAGGCGGCCTTCAACCACCATACACTGGCGGCGATCTCTAATTTGATACTGTACCATACTCCATGTATGGAGATGATTCAATGCATTAGCAGCCTGTTTTTTAACAGACTGGGCCTGCGTCAGTTTCTGGAATCTGATTACCCCTTTCATACGCCGTAAAGTTTTCCTTGACTGCAGTAGGAGGACAAAAATAGTGCATTCAAAAATTGTTATGAACTTATGATATATATTACCTCTGTCTGGACTCTGTAATTAATCATTATACAATATTTAGGATGTCCAGACATAGCTTGTGATTTTTTCAATATATGGCACTGGCGCACTGCAAATAATAAAATCATGGTTTATTCAACCTCCTAATATGTTATCGCTTAGATCAAGTGAGAGGCAGATTATAAACACGTCAAAAGTCCTAATGAAAAATGAACGGTCTTTTGTAAAAATATGCTTATATATAGAATAAGGGAGTAGAACATTAATGTGACAAATGGTTCTGAATGGAAGGAATACTACTGGCTCAATTATCTTCACATGACATACCATATAGGCCCTGAAAGCAGTCTGTATCTTTGTTGCAGCAGCATCTTCACTGAGCTTTACAACGGCACCATTTGATCTTTGTTTTTTGGAACCAGTTGGCTTGTCGGATGCTGAAGTTCCCTGTTAGATAGCCAGAACAATAATTGCATGAGAAAAGCTATTACTGTATGTAATGTGGACAAATTATCACAATACTAAATCAGTAAATATAGCATCRAAACAAGCAATGTAGTTAACACCATCAAATAACCAGATCAGACATCAAMAAGCTCTTGGCGAAGTGAAAACCTGTCAAGCTATCAAGCTTCCAGGTAATGTACCTTTGTATATTGCATCATATGTTTGAGATTWGAAAATGAAAAAAGAAAATCCTATGACTGATAGCACATGTTGGACGATAAACAGTAGATAGCATAGGTTAATGCAATGCGTTTGAATCAACCTTCAACATTATAGACAAATTGGAGAGAAGGAGCTCTAATAGTTCTATTCACAAAAATTATACTCAAAAGCYATTTTAAGGTAAGAAATATAATTCCGCYTATGCTGGAGAAGTTTTGTATTAAGGCTTTTATTGATTACACAAACATTTCACCCCATGCTACAACAAAGTGATTATTTAAAAATGACATGCTTACCTTAGATTTTGATTTGTCGAGCTTCACCTTCTTTCTGRTAATTATCTTCTTGAACCAATTTCCAGAACCCATTTTTTGTTTAACAAACCCACTTCACACAACCTCAAGCCTGAAAAAAGGTTACCACATAGCTAATTAAATATTCACTAAACCTACTACAACCAATATTCTCAGTTCGCAAGCAGAGCAAGCTACCAAGATCATAAGAGTAATATAAGAATTGAAAAGTAGAAATGTACTATCTTGCCTATTAGCGTGCATTGGACACGCAGAAAAATCACACAAATGAGGACAGGAAGGAAGCATAGACTATCTAGCAAGCCACCAGAAATACTTGCTAAAAGTTTCGGCTCAGTCTTAAATTATAGATCTAATTTACTTCTTTTTTTCCTTATGAATTGGTCCAAACATTTTACTACTCAATGTAACATTGCATCCTAATCTAAATATAAGTCTATAGCATTACGCTACAAAGAGCGTCACAGGGAGGGCGTAAATCGTTTTATTACAACATAAACACACAAGATACTAAGAACTGGAATGGTTAACTAGTCAATTCTAATTTCTAACCTAATCCCACCAACACTCAACAAGTGCATGTAGACATTCATCAACATCAACCACTCTTCCATCTAAAAAACCTCACTAAATAAAATCAACTAGATATTTAAAATTACAAGAGTTTTTCTATTTAACATTAAAAGGAAGAATCAGAAACATCATCACTTCATCAGTTTACATTAATAGAACCTTAGGACAGCAATTCAGCCACATTGCTAAATTTGCTCTTACAGCAGCAATAATTGAGCATTGGAGCATTTGGCAATAAGACTTCTTTTTATGATTAATTAAATTGACTAATATGAACATAACATCTACATTATTAAAAACATAAAAACTCCAACTAACATTCAAAGCACAAAACTAAAACAATTTCACCAATTAATTTACTGCAAAAAACCGAGAGCTGAACCATTAAAAAATCACTACCAGAAGGAACTAACCATTAACAACCAACAAACTTAAATGCTACTGTAATTTATTGAGCTTTATGTCAATTGGTCAATTACATCACAACTAATACTAGCAATTTTAGAAAAAGGAGAACAAAACATGATTCAAACTGAAGATGTTTATATGCAAACAACAAAGGAAACCTTAAAAAAAATTTACCAACTTTCCTCTCCCATCAATAATTCAGCTAAATGAATCCAAAAGAAGGCAATTCCCTGAATATAAACACTTTTCAAGCATAAAATCCTTCATTAAAACCAAAAAGCTAAGACCTTTCACTCTTTAATCAGCATAAGATTACAGTTTCTCTAAAAAAACAGCAGTAAAAGCACGCCAAAAATGAGAACAAACAAACAAACAAAAGGAAAAGAAAGAATAAGCAAGAAAACAAGATCTGAAATGGGAAGTTGACATACCAAAGAAGAGAAGGAATTAAGAGGGTATGTCCCAAATTTGGTGGGAAATCAGAGAAAATGGTGTGATGACAACACTTTGAGCTGTTGTTGGTTGTGCTAAAGTTGAAGTAAAAGAGAAGCAAAACCATACTCAATATAGTCAATACCTTATATTATACACGAACACAGCAAAACACACACATTTTGGGATTAGACAAATGGGATTTTTTTATAGATTTTTGTTCTTTTTTTTATGATTGGAGAAAATAAAATTATTCTCATGGCACAAAGTATGAACTAACTTCAGGATTCTTAAATAAATGGCTGGATTGTATGCAATCATTTTGTCTACGTGTATAAACAAAATTAACATATTTTGACTGTCTATAAAAAAATATTAAAAAAAACTTACTGTTCTCTAAGTTATTTATACTAATTACAATTTATATTATTTAATAAGTATTGAAAATAAATTGAACATACATGAACATCAAGCATCTACAATAAAGGTTGTCATGAAATTTGTTTCTAGATTTTGAGATTTGATTTTTCAGACCCCTTATTTGTGTGGTGGTAATTTGTGGGGTTTGAAAGTTGGGATGATGAAAATAGTGAGTACTCATAGGTATTGGATGAAAGTAAAAGGGAAAATAAAATCAACATCAATAAAATTTATAGTCTTCATTTAAAGATAAATGTAGTTTACCATAAACAAAATTTTGAGAAGATCACACTTAACACGCTATTTGGTCCAAGGACTATTTCTAAGTATTTCCTCCATTTCTTTTTAGATGTATCACTTGTGATTTTACAAACTCCAAAACAAATTGGGGAGGAAAGAGATACATAGAAAGAAAAAGGAAAGGCTCGTGTGATTGGAAAAGATTATATTGAGGAAAATTATTTTCAAAGGTGAAGCGATGCATTTAATATGAAATTTCCTAAAATAAAAACTTAAGCAACTAAAAGAAACGAAGGAAATACAAAGATTAAATTACAAAGTGCAAGTAATTAATACAGAGTACCTGAGAATGAGAGATAGCTCATACGGTTAAAGTCGATTTTCGGGTTCTATAAAATGTCCTAAGATCAATTCTCATTTCATTCCACCACCCTTGTGGCTCTCCAAACATAATTTTTTAAAAAAGTACTAACTAATACATTTCTACCTCAGAATTTCTCCTCGATAGAGTTTACCTTGACAGCATATTGTCTATCTCTCTATAGCTTGCTAGTTATTTAATAGGGTTTTCATCGGTGTTTTTATCGGTGATAAGTCTTTTTAAAAAACCCATTTATTAATTTCAATAAATTCATCTCATTCTTGATTAAGATGTTTCCTTTTTTTCTCGCTTCTAAGCATTATTAAAGTCTTAATAATCGTGAAGACGATCTTGATCTACATGGTTGTAAGGTCATGGTTTTTGTAATTGAGAAGAGCTCAAAGATGCAAAGTCATTAAAAAAAATATTGTCGATGCCAAGGTAAAAGTGGTGGAATACGAGACTACGAGCTATATACTTGAAAATGAAGGGAAATAATCAATGGATCATAATCTCTTAAAAAGATTTTAGAGTCTAGACCCAAAATAAAGTTACAACACAACACACACATATCATAGACATACCCATGATTAGCCCAACATTATATGCTTCGAGACTTACAAAGATGATCCGTAATATAAACAAGATAAATAAAGATAATAGATCAATATGAGGAAAGAGTAAAAAAGAGAACTTTTTCATTTCCTCCACTAATATGTAGCTTTATGTTCTTATTCATAATTGTAGATGTCGTAATGACCTGTTATGTATCGTATCTAAGCTAATTAGTATAGAAATTAAAAAAAAAATACTACATAAACTTCTAAATTTAAGTCATATTAAACATATAAATAATCACCTTAATAAAACCAATATTAATACAAGCGTGGACACTCCTTGTTTGTCTTGTCCAATGAAGTCTTCCACCAACCACGCTAATTAGCCAATAGTTTGACAATGAATTTAATTTTGATTTATTCGACAAACCATATAACAATGAAGGAGACCAACCAAATGACAGGGTTTTAGGATAAACATAACCAAATATTGCCTTCCAAAATGAATAATAATTTATTAGTAAAAAATGAATAATCCTATTTTAGTTTCATGCAAGAATATGATCTTTTCAGTTGTTACCATACTGGGATTGAATTATTTGGTCGTGACACTATTATAAATTTGGTGTCTGATTTTTGACAAAATTAATAAATTAAACATGAATGATGCTTATAATGATTGATACAATACACTGTATTAGTAGTTTATATTATATATTGTACTCACTAACAAACGTTTGATAATGTATGTGTTGGCCGATGATTGCGGATGATACTTATATTACTAATATAAAGATTTAACAAAACCTTTGATAAATTTGCATGAATTAGTTTCAACTGTAACAACACAACTACTAAAATAGTATTAGATTAATAACATATATAAGTGAATGAAAAATTAATAACAATTAAAGCTGGTAAAAGTTTAGGTTAGAACCCGCCGGGTAACTAAACAATTTTCAACCTAGAGAAAAATAATAATTTAATTGAGTAAAACTGAAAGTGATTTGAACTGTTTCTAACCTAGAAAGCACTAACGTGAACTGAATCTAAATAATCTAACTCAAGTTGACCTGTAAGTGTAACAAAATCGATGATACTTGAACAATCATGAACTAAACCGAATTGTATCAACCCGGTAAATAATTATAACAAATATGAATGTTATCAATCCAAATTGAAATAATGATATGTTGATTTGATATAGTGTTTTCCTACCATTCTCTTGTTGCTTTGCATATTTTTGCCTTCTTAAGGCCCTCACCTCTTTACTAAATATTGTTTTTAATGTTTTTTGTTTAGTTTCAGGTTTTTTCATGAATTTAATCGATCTAATTGGAACGTTAGAGGCATACGAAGCTTTGGAAAGTGCAATGGAGCTTGGATTGAAGCGGCGAAGGAAAAGATAGAAAGGCGAAATTTGGGAACCAACTAATTGGTTTAGAGCATGAATCGATCGTTTAACCGGTCTTAACTGGTCGATTTGCCCCCTAACCTAACCGATCGGTTCAGACTCGGTTCTGGTCGATCTTATCTTCTTTCTCTTATGCTTTTGTGTAAGGATAATTTTGTAATGCTAGGCTCGTCTATCTTAGAAAAGATATTGTATTTAAGAAAGAGAATCCTAATATGTAGATCATACTTTATTCCATTAGATTTAGTTTAATTTCTTTTTACGTATTCTCTCTCAATAAACCTAGTTCATAGTATTACATTGAAATTAAATAAAGTTCATCATTCGTTCTTCAATTCTTTGTGTGTTTTCGGTATTTATCAATCTCTATTCTCTTTTAGTATTGTTATTATTTATTGGGTTTTTCTATATGGTAGTCATCAACTTTTACAAATTTTATTTGGTAGCCATGTGTTTTTTTATTCTATTTGGTAGCCACCAATTTTACATGAGTAACAAAACATAGCCACTTTACACTAAATCTCCTAAAAACTAATGAATTTACTAAAATACCCTTATTTAAACAAAAAAATAAAAATAAATCCTAATCTAATTAAATCCCATTCTAACCCCATCTCTCTCTCTCTCTCTCCCCCTCCTCTCTCTCTCTCTCTCTTCAAACTATCAATCATCAGCATCACGAACCACAACACAACCACCTCCCTGCTATCGCCATCAACGCAACCATCACAATCATCGCGCACCACCGCACTCATTGCGCAACAACCCCAACCATCGCACAACCAACCAACGAAATTCAAAATCCCCAATTCAATTTCCCAAATTTAAAATCCCCAATTCCCAATTCGATTTCTCAAAATCTGCAAACCCAACGCAGCACCGCGAAGGTAGGGTCGAAGTTTGGTGTGTATGGGTTGAAGGTGTGTGGTGGTTCACGAATTGGGTTGAAGGTGGTGGTGGATTCGCGTGTTTGGTCGAAGGTGGTGCGTCGCGGTTTTGGCTTGATTGTGTATGGATTGGGGTGGTTGTTGCTAGTTGTGGTAGGTAATTCGTGAGAGGGTTTGGGTGCATGGTGTGCTGATGGTTGTCGCGTGGAGCAGGGTGGTGGAGTGGTTGAATCTGGGCAGGTGGTGGTGTGGTTTGATTGTTATTTGTTGGATTCGAAATAGGGTGGAGTTGGGCATCGTGCTAGTGAGGGTGGTGCGGTGTGATGGTGTGACTGTAGGAGAATGGGGTTGCGTCGTGGTCGTGGGGCCTGCGTGCGGAGGTGTTGTATCTGGGTTGAGTCATGCGTGTTGGTTGTGGGTGGAGGTGGGTAGTGGTGGTCGTGGTTTTGGGTTGAGTTGGGTTCGACTTGTTAGGGTAAGGGGTGGGTGACTTGTGTGGTGGAGTTGGGTTTAGCTCGTCAGGGGTGAGGGTGGCTGGAAGAGGCTAAGGAGGTGGTTGATGAATGATGATGACTGATGGTTTAAAGAGAGAAGGGGGGGGGGGGTTAGAAGGGGATTGATTAGATTAGGAATTTTTTTTTTTGGTTTTAATAAGGGTATTTCAATAAATTTCACTAGTTTTTAGAGGAGAATTAGTGTAAGGTGGTTATATTAACAACTCATGTTAAAATTGTGGCTACCAAATAAAATTTAAAGTTTATGGCTACCATATAGAAAACCCTTATTTATTATTTATTTATTTATTTATTTATGCTTTAATCTGTTTTCCCTAAGTATGATTTTTTGATTAATTGCAATATGAGTGGTAATTTAATTTCTAGGGTGATTGAGATCTATAGCATATTAATTAGCAAGTTATGGGTTTGATTCAATTCTTGATTTGGCAATTTATCGAATTCCTATTGATTATTCTTCATGTTAATCAATTTCGTAGGGCCCGATTTTATTCTAATTAGATTAGTCACGAGACTCTAGACCTAGCGATTAATTTAGGCACAAGATCTACGTCAATAGGTAGAACGAGACTATTTTAGGTCGAAAGATACGGTTAGGATACGTAATTCTATGGTTCATTCGATTCAAGAGAACTTTGACCCGATTTCGATTATGCCTTATTGTGAATTGTTGATACCCAATAATTATTGCTAATTTGCTGCTATAGTGAACCATAARCCTAGACTTAGTTTTCGTATAGTTAATTCATATTATTTCCTGCGTTCYTTAGTTATAGTTAATCCAGTAATCAAAGGTCTMTTATTAATTAGTTCAAATGCTTATACTTGATTAATAGAAAATTGTTACTTCTTCGTGGTTCGACCCTATTACTGCTAGCTACATTAGTTGTTATTACTAGATTATCTTTGATAGGTACGTGATAAGCCTAGCTGTCAAATAAAACAAAACTATTTGAACCATATTATCGAACTTTGTAATCACTTGCAATTCTGTCTAATCTTAAATACGAAGTATGTAGTTTCAAAACAATGTAACTTTAAAACACCCAGGCCAATAACACGCGTAAATTGACAAACTTGAAAAGACACAACYTGAGGACACAAACCGTCAAGAATATAATTTGATAACAATTGAAATCATTTGAAAATATAATCCYCATAGGAAAACGCGACGATATAATCACGTTCGAAAATATATAGCCTGYTCACAAACCCTTCAACTCGTTCATGTTAACCCCATCAATCCGAACCGTTTTGGGACTAAACTAATTTCGGCCTGCCCGCTAACGTTATGAGACCAAACTGAATTGTTCTTGAAAAAGAATTGAAGCAAATCGTTTTGACCTGTCATCGAAATTAGCCCTGAACTGAATTGAATTGGACTGCTCGGTCTAAATAATTCGTTGGATCTTGAWCCAAAATGAATTGAACCTGTTTAGGTTAATCCAAAATTGTATTGTAATCCGAATTTAAACCCCTATTTATAATTACTTTCCTAATGCAATTCTTGCAACAATTGACTTTTCACTTGGTTTAGGATAGAGATTTTAACAATGTAAACGAGTAAGTTAGTGGAAAAAAATTTAACACAATGAATAATATGATAATTTATTGATGGGATGTGCTGTGGTGTGTGTGTGTGTGTGTGTTGTGGTTGTGGGGTGGTGTTGGTGATGCTGGGAGTGTGTTGTAGTGTGATGGTGTGCTGTGTTGTGTGTAGTTTGTTTGTGGTAACGTCCTAAACTAAAAATTTTTAGTTATAAAGAAACCAATGAACTAGTGAAGAATAGGAGAGAGAGGAGTGACAAATGAAATAATGCCGCGATGCCTATATATCACCTAGTTCTTCTTCAGTATGGATCGTTATACCTAATTTAAAACAGTTATTGATAACGATGGTACTCCAATGAATAACCGAACGGACCAAACACATCGGGCTGTACCACCACTACTCCGCAACCTGTTCAAACAAGACCCTAGTACTAGAGAACCACTCAAAGCAACCCACAACCCCTAAACCCACAACAGAAATGTAGCCACCACATCATTCTACCACCAACTATCATCCAACTCCTACCAAGTATCAATGAACACCACAACACTTTCTACCACCGTATCCATTAACAACCATAGCCACACTTGCCCGCTCCCGATAACTTATAGACTCACTGGTTAGAACGACCGTTGTCTATGAGCCCCGAGGTGCCCCGCGCGACGCTACCGAGCCGATTCTCGCCCCGGCAAGCACCCACACCAATAGCCTCAAGGTTGACACACTCTTTCTACCTTAAATACTTTACCTCCAAACGATTAAACCCACTCTCGAACACGCCGGAATTTACGTCCATTTCCTTTCCAAAAATTGTGGGTACCTAACAAAAGTCAGCCTAGCCTAAAGTTTAAGTCCCCACTATACCCAGACCAGCCTTCCCGCCACGACCCATTCAACAAAACTTGTCGATCCCAGTCCAAAACTCCGAGTTCACACGAAAAATATAGAGACCCGTCATACCACAAAACTAAATTTCGTTTTGCGCGATTAAGCCCTTGCACCCCAAATGAAAATATTCTTGAGTTAGAATCCTCAACTATTCCACTATTCTTTTTTATCAATTTAGCACGGCAACCCACTTCACTCTAAACCACCCACCACCTACATTAGCTCTATCAGCACATCACGGCTAACCTGTCGCATCCGAGCTGCGAACCATCCTAATCTACTTTCATCTTATATCCTTTCATTGTCCCCAACTCCCAAATACACATCCATTCATATGTCAATGTCGCTAAACTATTGAGACGTCCAAAATAGTAGCGTGAACCATGCGCCCAAGAATAACCCCGAATATTCAAAATTGAACCTACCGAAAGTATTTTGAGAACAATTACTTCGGTAACTCTGTTTATAAGAGACGAACTTACCTCAATTACAATCCACCCCCACGAGAAAAATTGTTTATAGAAAAACCAAAATTATTGAATTGAAATGAAGTAAACCACGACAAAACTCTGGCACCCTACAGTACCAAAAACTTAAAGAAATCGGAGAGAGAAAGATCAAGTTTAGATATTAGATAGTGAGAGAAACAGACCAACTAGATAGTCATCATATCATTTAGAAAGCTCGCGTACAACTGTCTGAAAGAGACTGGACCCTCTTATAGAAATGTATACATCTAACATTATTAGAAGTTACACAATGAATTAGTCGTGTTAAATGACCGAAATTGGATTGATTCAAAACTTGAAATTTGTTTAAATTCAATTGAAAGAGAAGACTTGGATCAGATTGGGACTTGAAATCAAGTCTAGTTATTTCAAATGGGATTTCCTGAATTTGACAAACTAAATCCAATCCATCCAGATTTCACAATTAAATTTTTTGAAAATGTGCAAAAGTATGTACTACTTTCTCCTTCACATACATACATACATACAATACATACAATACATACCATACATACATACATACATACATAACATACAAACATACATACCATATACATACATACATACATACATACATACATTACAACATACATACCAATACATACAATAAATACATTACATTACTACATACAACAACATACATAATCATACATAAACATAATACATCACATACATACTAAATCAATACATACATACATGACATCACATACATACATTACATACATACATCACATACATCACTTACATACATACATATCATACATACCAGTAATTGTTTCAACAAATTATATTTTATATCTCCTAAAACCTATACTTTCAAATCAAATATGTCGAAGAAAGTAGAATTAAGGTGTGGGTTACTCGATAATCTCAAACAATACTTATTTTTTAAATAAACTTATAACATATTACATATGTTAAGTTTATGTTGTACTCTTATATCACTATATCCACAATATTTTTATCATATTTAAGCTTAGTTATAGTTATCATAAAAAAAATATCCTTTTTTATATATAGATCAACCGATCTTGCTTAACTTTTTTTATCAATTATTATTTTTTATATTCATTCTATTTCCTTTCTACTAAAATTCATTATTAGTGGGAGTTTGAAGGAAATTTTGGGAGAAAAATAATAATAAAAAATGGTTGTTGTTGTAGTTATGCTCACTTCGTATGCAATTCTGTAAAAATTAATTTTTCACACATTTTAAGGGAGATATTTAACAAGTAAAGCATAACAAATTAATTAAAATAATTTTCACA
>SNQN01005862.1:28839-41915 GCA_008642245.1 Bassia scoparia
ATGTATGTATGTATGTATGTATGTATGTATGTATGTTGAAGGAGGAAGTTGTACAATACTTTTTGCACATATTTCAAAAAAAATTTATTGTTGAAAATTGGATGGATTGGATTTAGTTTTGTCAAATTCAGGAAATCCCATTTGAAAATAACTAGACTTGAATTTTCAAGTCCCAATCTGATCCAAGGTCTTCTTCTTTCCAATTGATTTAAACAAAATTTTCAAAGTTTGAATTCAATCCAATTCGGTCATTTTTAACAACTAATCTCATTTTGTAACTTCAAACTGAATAATACTTTCTAAGAGTCCGCGCTCTTAGAAGTGTAGCGAGCTTTCTAAAATAGATGACACTAGGGGTCTGTTTATTTCAACTTATTTTCAGTTTCATTTAGTTCAATTCTATTTACTTCATTTCAATTCATAATTTCTTTTTTTCATAAACAATTTTGTTCAGTTCATAATTTCTTTTTTTCATAAACAATTTTGTTCAGTTCATAATTTCTCTCTTATAAAACAATTTTCCATTTCTCATAAACACTTTAGTTCAGTTCAATTTTATATCGGTATCTTTCATTCACTATTTCACTCTCATATAAGCCACATATGACATATGAATATATGATGATTTTGAATTTGGTGACATGAAATAAAAAGTGATGGAAATTTTCCACTCACGTACTTAGCAAATCATTGGGTGTCCGCTAATTTTGATAAAAAAAACATTGAAGGAACAAAAAATCTGCAAAGCAAACAAAACGAAATCATTTGGTAACTCCAATTCTCCTCGATTTGACCGACACATTGTTCAAAAGCTGTTCGAAAAGGACAACTGTACCACTCGACTTTAAACTCCACTATTATTTATTTGGAACTGAAATGACGTAAATACCCCTGAAGTTCAATTTGATAAAATCAAAAATTTCAACCGAATTGGTCCCGCGGGCTCGACCCGCGACCTTCGGCTCATAAGACCAACGCCTAACCCTGAGCTACGGGACCTCTTTGTTTAAGATACAAATTGTTTATAAATGTTAAATTAGCAGGTGAAGTACGCCAAATGTCAGTGCTAGTTCCTATTAAGGCTATTATTCAAACTGCCGAATAAATGTTTTTGTTATGAATTATGATTTTCGACAAAACTGGTTAGACGAACAATATAAATGCTATATATTCAACCACAATTCGTTTTCCAGTCATTTGAAAAGCTCTTTTATCATTTTTTTTTTCTTCTAAATAACTATAATTAGATTTAATATGTGCAAGTTGCTAGCAACAGAAAAGTGTGGTTGTTCATAATTATTATAATGAAAGTACAATGATTAAAATTTGTTGTTACATTTTATATCCGTGTGCTTGTTAACAAAAGCAACCGTGAAAGATATTTTATGGTGGATTTGTGCGTTGTCATTTGTTACTCCATAATGTCCCATATTAGCTTCCTACCTGAAAATAAGCTATTAATTGTTCCTGTTTTATTGTTTATCCCAGCACAATCAATGACTAACAAATAAGAAGTGCTCCATGAAAAAAAATTCACCATCCCTTTAAGATTTCTTTAAATTAATTTCTAGAATCGCTGTATGCAATATTCAAGTAGATTTTCATTTTTGATAGTAGGGATAACTTTCGTGGTTAGAATTTTCTTGTCAATTTTAGAATTAATTATCATCTTTGCGCTTTGTGGTTAAATTTTTTTGGTAACATTCCACTTGATACCATATTTACTTTTCTACTTCGTATATGGTATACGGTATTATAATGTTATTCTCTACTACTCACTACTAAATAAACGTTTATTGGAGGTTTCCATTGAGTTTGATCTTTGCATCGTTTAAATTTTATTTTATTTTTTCTAATTTCGACTTTGAAGTGTACACTTTGGCCAAACAACTAACACTTTATTTGAATAATTTTTGTTATCGAAATTGAGTACACAACACTAAGCGTGTCCATAAATGAATCCCCCAATATTACAAAGACATTTTCAACCTAATTTAACCACTTAAACTAATGTTTATTTGACACTAAATTAGAGGATTAAACTAATTAGATTCGATGGTACCATGTAGAATTATAGAAATAATGATATCAACATTTTTTAAAGAAAAATACCCTAAAAATACAATCGTACCAATTTATTTCAATGCTTAACGATATTTTGGTAGAGAAATTTTATTTCATTGCTTAAAACTTTTACCAAGTTTTGGTAAAAATGGGTGGTTATTATTATTTTATTTTWTTTTTTWAAAAAAATTGATTTATTCAGTATTAAACCTCTTAATGCACTCACAAAAGAATCTTAAGACTTGCAATCGGTAGCTTAAACAAGGAAGATGCTTGATTACAACGTACAATAATTATAGATTTACCACTTAAGTCAACCAAACAATACTAATCTCCTGCTAATTACACAAAATCAATGGTATATCACTAAATAATTAATTGCTTCAATTGTCCAACTGTATTAAATGATTGATAATCATGGTTGCTTCTCTCGTGCGTATTAACTTTCAATGAGTAGCCCCATGCAAGTGATGGCCATGCCATAAAAATTGCCTAGTTGGGCCCCACCATCCTGCCCCATTGTATTAATACATAATACTAATACAGATCACTTGAAGTTTATACTATAACCAACTAATGACAATAATGCTGATTGATATGGTCTTAACCACTCAATATAGTTTAGCTGTCGCAGGATAGCACCAGCAAACATTTAACATATATTTCYAAATATTTTCTCATTTTCTACARAACATGTCATATTCTAATACGAAGACTATGAAGCCTAAATAGCAGGCTAGTAAAAGATGTAATTATAACAACATTAATCAATTATCTTTCAAAATTTCAATCGTCGAACCTATTTTGGGGATCGAAGTGTGTAAAATGAGTTCAGTCGTCTCGTTCTCATCTCCTGTATATGGTCAGGTAGTGGTGCAGTAGTCATGTATTGTGTGGGCGGACAAAAAAAAACCTATATTGTTCAGACTAGTACAAGTGCAACCCCCTTCTGCAATTACATGTACGAAATAATATAGAGTCATTATGCTAATTGCTAATCATGGGTTTCAATCAAGTATTAGCTCTCTTTATGCACTATCTAGTCAAAGCAGCACTTAAACCAGGTCCTTGGTACTGATAATAATGTGGAGCAACCTCCACTAACCATGTAGGGTCTATTGTTACAACATTACGCATGTATCGACGATCAGTGGAGACGAGAGAGTGATAAACAACCCACTTCGGGTTGACTCTGCATGTAGAAGTAAGAAGTTTAAGCATCAGGAAAAAAGACTAGAATATGACAAAAAAATAAGCACAGAAAACTTGGATCAATATAACATTTCTGGCACCATAATAGCACTTTTTTTTATGACAATTAACAATTTTTAACCTGCAGGCTGCAGCTCAAAAATTATGCCAGAAAATTGAAGTTGATGGGTCTGAGAATAATTACATGGGATAAAATTTGAATAGTACAAAGATGCAGCAGCTAAAAAAGACATGAACCTTGAACCATGTGCCAACAACAATTGGGGACTTGGGGTTTCCATATATATATGAACATATCAGTAAAGAACAACTGCGCTTTTCAACCATTTTTTTTCCTTTTGCAAACAAAAAAGATGGTGATACACAAAAGCCCAATTTAGTTTCAACTTAGACTTAGTCAAGCAGTCTGTCAGATCTAAAGTGATTGACATGGGTTGAAACATGAAAGAAATTTAAGACAAGATACCTATAAGCAAGCATGTCCATAATTTCCCTACACTACCCTAAAGCTATGCACTTGCCTCATCTTGCTTATTCAACAACTATAGTAGCAATCACCAACAACAAAGATGTAATAAACTTGCTAATAATGTCAAGGAAAAAAAAACTTCACAGCAATACATGGAAAACAAGTTTTACACTAACCTGAACAAGACAGATGAAGGGTGGATATAAACATCTTGAGAAGTTCGGATGGTCTTGTATTTTCCTTCATGGCTGTATGGCTACAACAATAATTTATGATAAGTGTGAGAAACTTGATCTAATATGACTTCAGTCTATTAAAGAAAAAATTAAGACTTTTCAAAGGATCATTTCACTTACTTCTAAGCGACAAGCATTAGCAAAAAACCCAGCTGCTATTGCTTTTCTTACAGCCTGCAAGTTGAGTATAAAGTCGCAATTTAATATATTTGAACACGATAACATGAATCACTTAAACTTGCATGCAGCTCGGACGGAGAAAAATAAATTTCAAGTTAAAGTGTACAGGTCTAAGGATATTATAGCAGATTTTAAGGAGATGGCATTAAGAATCAGGTTACTCACACCAACAGAGCATGAAAGTGTGACAACAGCATGAAGATAGTTTAAAAATGAGGACAATGCGACACAACTATGAAAAGGATATAATTGAAATCTTTGCAACTCAGATTTCTTCCTGTTTCAAACAATATTAGTTATATCACTATATCAAGTTCGACACGTTTTTTTAGCTGAAATAGGTTCCAAACATCTGTAAGCAGAAGTAAAATAAGGAATGGAATAAGTTAGTACCAACCAATCATACCTTGTTCTCCAKAATTCCAAAAGTATTATGTCCTAAACATAGAAAATATATAGCTATAACAGTCAGTTTTATTGGACTAAATCTTCAATGGAATTACATGACCAAGCTTGATGTTTTCCATGCAATCAGCATGATGTTTTTCTATGTAAGTCTGAATTTAGTGGCGTACCCCTGTCACACCAGCTTAGATGGTCAAGTTTGGTTTCAGTCTTTGGAGTCAGTTTTAGAGGACAAGTGTTCATGCTACTGTGGATAAGCATCACTTTCATTGTTTTTCAATCTAGTTTTATCTAGAGTTAAACAATGTAATTTTAGTTTCAAGTACATTTCCTCAATCATTTTAAGTGTTCACTCTTTAAGAATATTTTGAGCAAGTGTCAGCTACAGCTTAACTACAGAAATTTTGTTTAACACTTTAACTTTAATCTAGCATAATAGTTTAATAGTGTATCTTTGTTGTTCTCTTAATTTATTCCTTGCATTACCATCATGGCCCAGTAGGTATTGAAAGTTAATAATCCCTCCACTTAACAGTGAAGCCTAATTTCATTTCATTGATGCGTTTGGTTAAGGACCTAATTATAGAATGCGAATTCATAGCAAAAGAAATTCTAGAAAAAGATTTTTTTACTTCTGAAAGAATTTACCCTAATTAAACTCATCCAAGGAAATGATGGGCTTCAATCAATAGTGGTTTTAACAGTTGAATAAGTAATTAACTTGATGTTCTGCTTTTAATAGTGGTGTAAATAAGACCCAAACTTGATGTCTGCCTTTAACAGTTGAGTAATTAATTAGTAGAGTAAAACAAAAGAGGAAGCTATACAGAAAATTGCTCTACTTGATGAAAGTTGATTAATACTAAGACTCGATAGTTGAAGGCTTAAAGCTAATCAGTTGAGAAGCTTGGGTAGATGAAAAACACCCATTAAGTCCTACTACATATACATCCCAATGAATTTGGTTCTTCACTGGATCTGAAGATGTAAATCTTACGTGAAACATTATATAGTAGGCTAGTGGCAGTAACTAAGTAGTATCACATTGCCATGCAATTTAATAATTTAAAATGAAAAAAGCTGCAAACCATCCAAGGGTAATGTTTTGCTGTAACAAAGATTTTCTACATACCTGTATATCTTTGTCACATGACTTTAAGACTATGCTATACGCTGTCTGTCTTTTGAGCTGTTCCCTGGTCTCAAGAACCTTCTTCTGTTAAAGGATGAATCAATAAATAATACGTTAAATGTTTTAGAATTGTAAATAATACAATGTAAAACTCTAAAGTAAAGAGAGCTTAAAAAAAAGGAAAATTTATCCACAACTCCCACAAAAAGCGACCTTTGCGAATAACTTGCCATCAATAAAAAAATTTGTCCACAACAACCACAAATCCCTTTTCTTTGTTGACCACTGCCAAAGGTGTTTGACCAACTTCAAAAGGTATTTGACCACCTTCAAAGGGTGTTAACCATTGCCAAGGGTGTTTCCAGCGTTGACGACCAAAGGGCGTTGCAAAGGGTGTTTCCGGCTTGTATGGAGTTTGTGGTTGAGAAAGGAGAGCGTGAAAATAGGGTGATAATAGGGTGTGGTTGAGCTTCGGTGGTCGGTCAACCCAGAAACATCCTTTGGCAGTGTTCAAACACCCTATGGCGTGTGTCAACAAAGAAAGGGATTTGTGGCTCTTGTGGACAAATTTTTTTATTATGACAGTTATTCGCAAGGTCGCCTTTTTAGTGGGAGTGTGGACAAATTTTCCTAAAAAAAATTACTCATTATAAGTCGTATAAAACCCATTAATTTACAGAAATAAATAAAAACATGGAGAGTGGAAGAGAGAGGATTATGCGCAGTAATAATGAATACATAATCAATGGTAACATGGAGATAAGTAACAAAGAGTCTAAAATGAAGTTATAATGACTTACCATAGCATGATAGTTTACAAAGTTCTTGTGACACCATTTTGATGATTTACCAGACTGCATAAATCCTTTGTACACATTTAGGAAAGTTACATGATCCCCCTGTAAAGCACAAAACGTAACAATCAATATGGCAACTGAAATTTAAAAATCTCCAATCCCTAATTAGTGTTAGATAGGTATAACTTCCCTAAGAGCTTTGCTGTTAGCACTATCAAATGCTTCATACCTACTTTCTAGTCCCTGCTATAATCTTTTCTAGGAAATCAGTAACATGATCACCAACCAAAGGTGARTGTGCTTACGACTCTAACAGTCTCTTTGAYGGTAATCGATTAGACAAGCATGACCAGATGGCCAWGTTGGAAGGTCATATACCTGTCCTCAGTGTTGGACCAAAGATAGGGTCATACTCATACCATTGGGCTTTTCTCAGTTCAAGTCATTAACTCATTATGGGCCACACTAGATAAAAAGTGTTGCATACAGACAGTCATAACTGACAAATGATAATAATTTTATTCTTGCAACATTTGGTTTAAAAATKTAATAAAGGCTTCCAGAGTTCTTCTTATATGTCACTGCTAGACAATCATGTCATACCCTTACCAAAAATTCACAATTCCACAAAATAGTATTTAAATTTTGGAAAATTTGGGAATATGTACCTAGTTTCTGGGAGTTTTTTAAAATAAATACCTAGGTTCGATTTTATTTTCCTTAAATACCTCGTTTGGCCAATAGTTAAAAAAATCAATACCTACTAACGGAACCTTGCAAATTCGTTAGTTTTCTGTTAAATATTGTGGGCCCCCCACTTGCTTCTCTTCTACCACCCCAAAACCATCATTGCCACTACACCGTGCACCATCACCACCTCCACTACCACCTGCAACCACCATTGCCGCCACCATCACTGCAACAACGTGAACCCCCTACTCCCACACTCAACCACAACTGCCACCACCACCACCAATTTACCACTTGCCGTCGCAACCATTTCGACCACCAGACCAACCATCCACCCACCACATTTCGACCCACAATCCGACCAGCACCCACCACCATTTCACCAGCCAATTCGACATGCCACCACCACCACTGACCAAAAAATGATAAAACTTCCAAATTCACAACAAAATGAATCAAATAACAAATTTATACACTGATAACAGAATTAGGCTGGAATTTAGAACAGAGCGAAATTTAGGAAAAAACTTGAATGACTAAAGGTGTGAAAGCATCCACCAATTGACAAGAAAGAACAACACCAACAATCCAATAAAAACCCCAAACCTTTGAAACGTTCAAAGTGAAATTGTATGCCTTTTTTTGAAACCACGTTTCTGAGTTATTATAATATGGGTGTACCAAATGATGATCTAAATCAGAATAATGCAGCAAAATGGCCCTCAAAACCAGCCAAAACCCAGCAAACAGCGCCTCAAACCCAGCAAAAAAAGTCCAAATTTCGGCCCAAATGCAACCAATAACTCAAGAAATAAGTAAACTTCAATCTAAGCTTTAGTTTTGTGAAAACAAGATTAAATTGAACAAAAAATGCCCAGAAAATGGACCCAAATCACACCAAATTTGTTTGGGTGCAATTAAGGAGGAAACAAAAAGAAAAAAATGGAGGAAGAAACAAAAGAAGAAGAAACAAAATTAAGGAAACAAAATTAAGGAAGAACAAAAAAGAAAAGATAGAAGAAGAAGAGTAATCGTGGTAGAGGAGAGCGAATAGAGAGAGAATTTAAGGGGAAAAAAGAAAAAGGGTGAAATCGTCATTTCATTCCAATAATTCGTTGTTTGTCCCATACTAGGTACTGATTTCAAACTTTGGCCAAACTAGGTATTTATTTTCAAAAACGCCCCAAAACTAGGTATTTATCCCAATTTCTTTAAATTTATAGTGACTGATAGTCGTCAACAATATTTTCAGGGGAAACATGTATAGATAACTTGGAAGAACAAAAGAAACACTTTTCCTTTCTTAAATGACACATTTCTTTTAAGAAACTTGAATGATGATAAACACACAATTTCATGTGCTCTAGTTGAGCACTTGTGTTTGAGGCTAAAAGTCGATATGAACTAATGCTGACCAATGAAGAAATGATGACATAGTAAGGACAACCTTATTGTTCATAAATGGATCCAAACTCCAAGGAACCCATTGGTTAAAAATAATAATACAAAACCATCACTATCCATCCAAATATATTGCCTGCAGCCCTGCACTACAATGGATGCTAAGTTGACGATCTTGACATATGGAGCAAAGGGAGCCATTAAGGGCAGTGATATACAAGAGATTCAATCCCAGGTTTGTACCACCACCTATAAGACTTGGACCAACTAAACAGTTGAGGCATATGCTTATGCAAATTAAATTCTCTAGTTCTTTTATACAGTGGTAAACAGGAGTCCAAGACAAATAGAAAGAAGGTTGTTTGCATACATGGATTAAACTGAACTTTCTCACTTCTTTTGAGTGTAAGAGCAGAGAAGCAAGATACAAGTCATTTGACTAAGGTCAAAGCTAGCCACAAAGTTACAAATCACATACCAAACTCAACTGCATCCTTTTTTTTTTTTTTTGTTTGTAAAGATGTACCCCAATTAGCATTTTTATAAGTCGATCAACAAAACATCAATCAGCAGTATCAAGAAAAAATAAAGTTACAATTCAATCTACTAGGATTCAGTAACCTTTTCCACATAAACATGGCACACCAAGGTATGAAAGTATGAAATCAATGCAAGTTTAAAACATATAATAGCATTCCACGTCGAGATTATTGGGTTTAAGCCGATGTACACACGTAGGGGAAAAAGGAGCCATCATGCATATAAATTAAGCGATGACCCAACGATGCTCCAAAAAATGCATATGCATTACGTAAGAAAGTTTTCAGAGTTGTATAAACTAAGTTTAGGAATAGGAAAGAAAGAAATAAAAATGCTACTGCAACACACCTCTGCCGCTGCAATCGGAGCCGCTTCATCTCTGACTGCTTTTGTGCTCCCCTACAGAGATCCAGATTGACTGCAAATAACCTTAAATTTTAAATTACTCAAGAAGATGCCTTAAAATTTGTAGAAACATTTTAAGAATAAGATATTGTCTTTAAAAATTTAACAAAACAACAAAGCAAGCTGAGAAGAAATAGCAAATGTGTTTTAAGCAAAGTTAATTAGTTGTTTTTTAAAAAAAAAAACTGCACAAAATTCAACCCCAAAATGGTTGACTGTCAACTTGGGATCATCTAATTCATTTAGTAAAAATATGGAGTGGCTCCTTGAAACTCTAATGTGCAAAGCCAAAGTAGGCAACTTGGGAAAACTCTAGAGATGGAATGTTTGTCTTTTAAAGGTCTATTATTTTGATCTCCAATTTGCTTGACTAGAGGATATAATTGATGCTAATAATATTGTTAATCTTGTAATAAAAGTCTTTTTTCTGTAAAGATATAAATAAAAAGGCTTACATAGCAATAACCATCCAACCACTTGTCTCTCTGTAGAACATCAACATCGTGGTATGTGGGCTACAGGAACTTTACGAAACCACAGCTCCACCCTCTCATTCACTCTCCAATAACCCTATTTCATTTTTAAAATATGACTATATTATTAGTCAATAATAGAACAAACTGGTATGAATCCTGCATTTACAGACAGGTAACCTTTTAGGAGCAGAAGTACAATAATTAATACCTTGTACAGAAAGAGTAGCAGCTATAGTAAGCATCTCTCTGAACACCCTAGTTCACCAGATACAAAGCATAGCTTTGAGATCATAGGATCTGTATGTAGGGGGTAAAGATATCAAGTACCAAAAAAAAAAAAAAAAAAAAGAAGAGATGCACAAGCTCGTAAATGAGCAAATAGAAGCATAAAAATTACTCTGTTCATAGTTCATGATTCACCCAAATCCAAAGAAACCACAAACAGTAAGGCTGTCATGATCAACTAAAAAAGTGTAAAAGCACATTAGCTCTGTATCCTTGTTGGCGACATACAACAAATCTCACATATTTTCTTAAATGCAATTTCATGAGTAATTCTCATATGTCAAATTAACTACCGTTTCCTTTTCTCTTCTCCGAACCAACCCCAATTCCTTTTTTCTTTCACACAATACCTATTTATTCTACATGCCAGGCGGCCAAACCAATATGTGAAGTTAATAGTGAAGAGAATGGAAAATCCTATTCAACAGTAGCCACAATCACTACACTAATGCAATAGTAATATGATTATAATATAAATCCTTTATAAACAATGATTCGTAACAATAACATCATATAATCCATAACTAGTAACCAGGCTATGCCTTGGATTGTTATGTGTGATTAAACAATGATATATGAGAACAATTTTTTTAATTATCTATATGTTGTATAAATATAATTTATTTAAAAAAATAATATCACTATGTGCAAAGCAATCAAATATAGTTAAGTAGATTAAGTGACTCACATCATGGATAGGACATCACGTTACAAATCTCATCATATGAATAAACATGTCTCGTTGACGTGACACTTTACGTAGAAGATTAAACGTTTATATAATTATGGTAAAAGATAAAGATATGAAGCTTTCTATTTAAGGAGGCTATCATTTACACTAAATAAACATACTTGTGTACTAAATGACATGAACATAATATGTGGCATTGTGGCCCGATGGTTAATGTGTAGTATAAGAAAAGGACTTAAGGGGTCTAGGGATCAAACCTTATTGTTTATTTGTTTTTCAAAATTTAATGGAATAAAGCAATTCGTGTGGCTTGGCAGTTGGCACCCCATTAGCAAAGATGATGTGATAACGTGGGTGACAAGTGGCGGTGTCATACAAAAGACTACGCTTTTAAAATAAAGATATTGATGACTCTATATCTATTCCCAATCATAATAAGTCCACAAGATTATGACAGCTTAAGACTTTTTATGCATGGGAAAACCTATATGAACATACAATGGCCTTGTTCTCTTCAAGTCTTCAACTTATATTCAATAGTTATTGAATAAAATAAGTTAAAAATTAAAATAAGTTCAAGTAAGTTGAAAAGAACATAGTTATTAGTTATCACTACTTTTAGTAAGTATCAATAAGTACACATAAGAACCGATAAGTATTGCTAAGTTAAGATAAGTACAAATAAGTTGAAGAGAACAAACCTAATATCGAACATATGGCCAAGTACATATTACAAATAAGATGAAAATATGAAGAAAATCAAAGAAAATGTTGTTGCCAAAGTTTAAAGGACCTTTATCGTTGTATCAACAATTCAACATTACCCCCAACCCAGTGTACAAGAGATAAAAGTTAGAGAAACCATCATTTTGAAAACCAAGTCATAGAAATTTGTTTCATCAATTCAATCCTCTTGTCACTTATGTTTCCCATATTTGTAGCAGGTAGTATTCTGTTGTCCACGTTGYGTAAACCTTATTCATTTCGTGCTTCCATAGATTATCATTTGTATTAATATTTAACATATTGCTCAACAAATATTTTCCTTCTACTCTATAGTGACTATGACACATAACTGATGCAAGCACAACTTCAGGACTTAATATGAAAAAAGTATTTCTAGGAAACAAAAATCTCCTATGTTGCACAAACACGGATTAAGTGTCTACTCAGATATGGGGCTGTCTCTTATACACATCTAGATGTGTATAAGAGACAGGTTATGTGCCTTGAGTTTATGTCTTATGAGAACCAACAGTAGTCTGTACTTAACTCATCTATAAGGCCAGGACACCAGGGCACTGGTTGCCTTCAAGCTGTAGTTATTCAAGTCTTTTTCTTAATTGAGAGGTGTTAGTTATTTATGTTTAAAATACAGAGCAATCTAACATGTCAATGACTATCTAATGAAAAAACACTAGTTGTTCTTCATCATTAGCAAATAATATTCAATGAATCCTGACTTATTGCTGAATTAATACTTTAATAGCATGAAAAATTCATGCTCCACAATAATATATCAGACACAAGTCACAACAATAAATCAGCACAGACCCAACATGACAACAAGCTAAAGTATAAAAAGGGCCACACCAACACCACTCAAATATCAGTATGACARGGGATGAGAGTCAAGGAGGAAGAAATTATACCTGTAACACTTCCCGGGTCTCACTCTTCCAGCCCTACCTGCCCTTTGTTTTGCAGAAGCCTTTGATATGGGTGCCACAACCAAATTCTCAATATCTGATATCTGTAGAACAGAAAACCACCTAAGTTAAGATGACAACATTAACTATGCCTGAAARYCCATAACCTTACAGCTTTTTTGACACAACTGTCAATAACTGGTATCCTAACATTATAATATAYACTCTCTCAAAGTTTCCACTTTTATTGATCTACACAATGATTGTTACAACTAATCACATGTTTATATTGACTGTAGTTTGTGATTTATAAGCAAGAATAACATTCATGTGAAACTTTGTTCGACTCAATACATATTTTCCATTTACCAACTTAATATAAATTTACTTATACATAATTAATGATCTTAAGGGTCATAGTTATATCTTGGGTAGCATGAAATT
>SNQN01005863.1:0-28237 GCA_008642245.1 Bassia scoparia
TATTTAATCTGTATCGATATAATTACAGACGCGTTGATATCGTCTACCGGTAATCTCGGACAGCTCCGACTGAATATGTGCTCAGCACTATGAAGTGTTGCATTCCGACTTACCCGCTCCCTAGTCGCCTAGGCATACCGCCATCCATCCTACGCGTTACAAGGATACTGTAAAACCCAAACTGTTCCTCTGTAACTTGTTCCACATATGCTACCATGATCTATCCTTGACAGCGCACTTGTCCATTATTCTTGAACATCTGCCATCTTGTTTGCGTTTACCTGTAGCCTATATAATAGCACCCAAATATTGTAAATTAGCATAATCAATAAGTTGCTTGTGACATCACTTGCTACAACGAACACGCACTTGTCTTAGTAATTTAGGTTTATTACTCCGCTCCAACGATTTATCGGAGCTCTCTTTATCGGAGGAGCGTTCTAGAAAAACCACCCATAACCTCAAGTCTACGAGAAGTATTAATGAAATTAAAGTCGATTTGAACATTCTTGTAATCACTGGTGATTTTCAAGGCCCCTAACTTGTCGTTGTAAGAAAATTTGCATGGTACACACTTTTAGCATACAATCTCTTGCACTTCTTTGGACGTGTGGTAGGACTTTACATTAGGAGTAATAACTTTCTAAATTCCCCATATAGAATGACGCCTCTTTAATCATTTATTACGTAACATATACACCCTTCAATCATGCAAAGACCTTTATTGATGTTTAAGTAGTAGTCAACTCCACATCTAATCAATATAGATCTCGGTAAGACTCCTTTAGCCCCAGTGAAATAAGCAACGTTTTATGAACAACAATCGACAAACTCGTAGAACCAGTTCAGAAAAAAATGTTTAGATGAATACATGATTTGAATCCTATAGAAGTAAAGAAAATCCGGTGTGCCGAATTGTGGACGAATTAACCA
The DNA here is from genome assembly GCA_008642245.1 of Bassia scoparia. Classification (NCBI taxonomy): domain Eukaryota; kingdom Viridiplantae; phylum Streptophyta; class Magnoliopsida; order Caryophyllales; family Amaranthaceae; genus Bassia; species Bassia scoparia. The sequence continues at coordinate 934 of SNQN01005863.1, forward strand.
CAAGCTATCTACCGGTTAACCGATTTGAAGTACCGAGGTGGTGTTTGAACACTAACTAAGTGAGAGATAAATGACACAACGAAAGTGGCATTGTCGAGAAGAGGTGGCTGAGAGTTCGCTGCTTAGTATCCTGTTGTAGCGCCGCGTTGAGTGAGTGGCAATGGTTGATGGGATGTTACTGCTTAAGCATATGTGACTTATGCATTTTTAATCTAGGAAAGTCTCCGGACATACGACAAGTACCCATAAGCAATGTTCATGATTGTCCATTAATTGTGGCTGTTACTTTTTTGATTAATGTATGATTATGTAATGTAATTTCGCGCCCCTAATTTTCTTTACACACTACTGCCTCTTTCTATAAGGAGGAGATAGGGTCCACTTATTTAGGTCCAAGATTTTCTTGCCAAAACTTGCCATTCGTATTTTCTCTTCACAATATATAATTTCCTCGTCCACCACAAAATTATTACGATAGGTAACTTCTCATCTACAAATTTTACAATATAATCAAACGTGATGATGCAAGTTTTGAATCCAAACTAAATTAATTCTAAAAAAACTATCTGAATGACAATAGAATAATGATGACTGCCAATTCTCCAACTTGAGTCTGAAGTTAATATTAGTATTATGAAACCTTAAATATTATGTGCTGCGAATGTTTGTTATAAGTGAACGCGAATAAGATGTTCAGTATTCTGCATGGATAATGTTGTTACGGTTGGTACCCAATAAGTGTAAGTTTATAGTTATCTCTATGGTTAGCCTCTTAGCTCAAATCTATTCGATAGTTGACAATTAATTCTAGAAAACATTATATTTAATAGAGTGACGTGTTCAGTATGATATAGAAATTGAAATTTGGAAAACTGATCCCTTATACAATTATTTGTTGTCTTTTCGATTGTTAATTATGAAGTTGTATAGTAATCATTAATATTAGTATTTTTGTATAACAAAAAATATTGTTTCGACGTCATACACGTGCCCTTACTCCAAATTTACCCTTTTTCTATTCGTGTTTTTACTTTTCATAATCTTACTTAAAATATACCAAATAATTATTCCTTTAAAAAAATATTTTTTATTTTTGTTTCTTCCTTTTTTAGCCTTAGTTCTTTTGAGACTATAATTTTATGCATAAATATTTAATGCGTTCAGTCAATAAATGCTAAATCACAAACCAACTTTATGTTCAGCTATTTCAGTCACTCTATGTCGAGCTAACGTTCTAATTAACACTTTATTGGTTCAGTCGTATACCTTTCAAACTAATCCAGATTGTGCCCAAACAACCAAGGACAAGTTCAGAAATATATTTAAGAGTGCAATACCGATGTTTGTAAACAATTACTCATATATCAGCCAAAGCAGTGTAGTTAGTTTACTTCTGCCCCTGTAAATGTAAACATATAATATGGAGTATGTAACCATGATAACATGTGTAAGAAGACCTATAATATCCTGAATGTACCCAGGTTCTGTCGTCAAAAAAAAAAACAGAGATGAAGACGACGTTTACCATTCACGCCTTAATCAATATATTGGGTGACTAGAGCATATAAAACATATTCGTTTGCTGGCTAGAAGCTTAAGATCTATCAGGCATTATAGTATATATACTATGTCAATACCAACCACCCCAGATGTGTGAGAATATGTAGGTAAAAATTGATGAAAGTTGTAAACTACACCTACTTCCGCTATTTCATTTTTCAGAACCTATTAGATGCATTATTAGTTTTAAGTTCTCTTATGATATATGATTACGTTACTTTATTTTTATCTTAAAATATCTACTATTAGTTTGGGCACTTTTATAAGGGTGAGTTACTAAAACATATTGATTTTTGAGTTAATAAGTATTTAATACGAGGTATAAAACAAAGTTTCTTAATTACGATGAAGTTTAGTGACACCCAACAAGGAAACAATAACTGACTACACTTCTTTTTTTCCTCTGACAGATGGAACAAGAAGACCACCAATTGTACGCAATTTGCACCATCATGTTCGGATACAATATCTACCTCCATAATTGTAATTTACTCCAAGTAAATGGACACAATATAAGAACAATACAACAATACAACCACCCACATGAAAAAGGACAGACCATTCTCCCCTTTGGTAGTCGTTCACATTGAGCGACATACACGTGCCAGCTTTGGCTGCCTCTCTCTTCGCCAGTGCCTGTTTACGTTGGATAAGTAACAACAATTAAGTGATCACTTAACATGCACCCTTTCTTTTAAACTCACCAATAAAAAAACTCAATTTTAAAACTGGTCTATCTAGTACAATCTTCTCCCAGTCTACACCAACAACAATTTGCAATTTAACCTTCCCATTAAAATACCAGAAAATCCAATACATATTAACTATTTAATTATTAATATTAAATATTATAACAAAATTAAAAATAAAGAAAGTCACAGTTGGTCGAAATCAGAGGCAAGGCCATTACACCCATTATGCTAAGCAACTTCTCGGATTCCCAACCGATTAACAAATTTCACGTATATCACCGGCATACGAATCCCGGGCCCGAGATGAAGTAGAAATTTCGGAGTAAATGGGGGTCTCCGAATCGATATCACGTAACCCGACGTGCGCTCTACTCAAAGAATGCCTCGCTTTGTATTGAACTCGCATGCGTAAAACCGAACTAGGAGGTTCATCTCTAGGCTAATCCCACCGTCGTTATCCTAAGCCTAAGCCTTCCACCAGTCTCATTCCCGTACAAGCCGACCCTTCGCGTCCGACGACGAGTGCGTGGCTCTCGTGCACTGTCATTTCGCGGAGGGATTCCCCTCTCTTTTCCGGGAACTTAACAGGACGGATTGGTCCGGACACGGCACGTAAAGTCTCCAGTCGATGCACATCATGCTGTGTGTGCCGTGACCTACGCCGTGTCTTCCCGGAAGAAAGATGCGTGTTCTGATAGTATGGAGCAATTCGACTCTAGACTTTTATTAGATTTCCAGGGTTTTATATTTTGATCTTTGGGGGTATAATGTGAAGTGGGAATGGAATAGTTATGACAGCTTAGTATAGAAAGGACAGCCAGCAAGGTCCTTTCCAGTAGTAGTAGTATTAATATTTCTTAAATTGGTCATTGAACTTTTCAATCATTAATTTCGGCAGAACTTTGTTTTTAAGTAGAGTCTTGACAATGACATGTGATGATCGTAATTGAGTATAGATGATTGGGTGAGCTTTCATGACTGTTTTAAACGTAGATTGTAAATGACTAATTTGATTATAGTAAATCCAATAATAGTAGTTAGTGCAACGGCTTTGGTTTACACTCTATATTATAGATTGATTTGGCATCTGTAATAAGAATTTTGAATCAGAGACTAGGTTTCTTATTTTTAGGTTTTGATTGCCTAAAAATGGTTACTGAATGGAAGTATTGGTCTGCTTCTTTTGGATCTATTTGAATTATGCTCCATGTTAATTAGTATTACTTAATACGTGATAAGTGTTTCGATTTTTCATTAGGTGAAAGTATTGTTGAACTCCGATCATGGATCATATGATGCTAAGACCTTTGTGTCCCGTGTTGTTTTGACAAAAATATTGGGGCACATGATGAGCTGTAGCAGCGTTTGTTAGCTATTGCTAATTCTCCTGTACAGCTTAACTAGAGGAAGAACTGGAATTCTTACATCTCTACATGATGCCTTTATTAGAGACATATTGTCAGTAGCGAGTTTACTGTCTATCTTCTTATTGATTTATCGGTGCACAGCAATACGTATCAATGCTAGTTTCACTCCCACCAAAAATCTGTTGTTCAACTACATACTTAGACCCTTTTCTAATGGCTCTATGACCATCTTCTTATATGTAGGCGCTTTAGACATCAGTAGCGCTTTTGCACACTTTGATGTTGCATAACGGAACCGATGCATCAGAGAAGCCTTGTTATGGATGACTGGACTATGAAAGCAACAGGGAACCGTTTGTTTCGGAGATTCTTGTTGAAGAAAAATATGTTGGCCATACTATTGAGAAAATCGGGAGAAGTTGCTGCCTTTTATGGTCCCAATCTTATTTGGTCATTTGTCAGTTTCCTTTAAGAGGAGGATCGCTGGTGAGATTTTATGGCTCTAGTACTGAGAAGCCCATTGTCACGAGATGGTGCAGCTTGTTCGGTGTTGTCACCGGTTTCAAGTGATGCGCGAGATCTTTAAATAGGCATAAAGAATAACAAGCTGAGGCTATCACAGGATGACTACTGAAACCAGGGATTGCGAGCTAGTGGCAAACTAGAAAGCTGGACAACTAGTATTCTGCTTCCCAAGACCTCCCGCAGAGCTGCCTTTCTTCTAGTTTCAGATCTATGGTGCTTTATATTTTACTTTATATTATTAACCTCTTCTTTAAATTCCTAAGTTTCCTTTAATGATAGTTTTTGTAGTGCTAAAGAAGTTTCCCTTACTCACCTCTTTTAAGATTTCTGTGGTATAAAACGTGTCACGGAGCCTCGGAAAGATACTATAGCCGGCACCGTAATGCGGTGGAAATGATACAGCTTAAGTATGCGGCCTGAGAATGTTTTGAACTTTCTACTGAAGCGTGGTTGCAAATCTCAATGTTACAGGATCGGATGTATGCTTTTCTAATTCCTTCCTTGCTCTATCGGCATAGTAATGAAATAGAACTAGAAGATAATTACTCTGCACGCTTGTTTCACCGTTTTTAACGTTCACATCCGACTTCTTATCTTGCAGACTAGCTAAAGCATAACGCGTGAAAAGAAAAAGTCTCTCCTCAATAATATGTATATACCCTCAAAAGTGATGGCGTCCTCAACCTGCCAAAGCTCGGGGTATTGTTTCGCCTTGTACTATGGCCATTTAGATTGTTCTAATTCACACGACTTCACTACAACAATTAGTCTGGCTTATTGAGACTATTCACCAGATCTTTCATCTGTCTTGGTTGATTGTTCTGAAGTGTGTCTCCTCCTATGCTATACCGATCTGGTCTCTTTCTCAAGAACTTTCTATTTCACTATTATGAAATTAAGTTTTGAATTATCATATGGGTTATCTAAATATGAAATTCCTGTCTCTCAACATCTTCTTCGCATCCTATTTGAGGCCAAGATCAAGGTTTCAAAATTACTGACTCCCCTTCATTTAAACATTGCGACGGCCATATCGGTCTATATATCACTACTCTTAACTGTATACTTAAGCTCATTTATTGAGCCTTCAGATATGCGCCATTAGGTATTATAAAGGACCTTCGAACTTAGGCAACCGTTTGTAATCCTTTAGAATTATATGTTTGTTTTTTACCCTTGATCATGTGAGTGTTTTCGAATAAGCAGCTTTGTTCTAACGAATGCAGCGGGCCAAAGTTTTAGCACTAAAATTACCGCATTAAAGACAACGAGTCCTGATGATGAAACAAGTGATATAGCCTTGTATCAAAACATGGCCCTAGGGTAAAAGGCTCAGATGATGAGCCAATGCTTCTAATAAAGCCTTAAAATGAAACGTTCTCAGATAATTCACTACTGAGTTTAGGCATGTCCCTTCTTCCTAATAAAAGTGCACATTCTGTTGAATACGAATATAAAATAACCAACCATGATTATAGAAAGTCTCAACCTGAGATTTTCTAATGGAATGTTCAAAGGAGACTTTAATACAAGCAGGACTTCCTGGCCACTCATTAGCTTACATTTTCCATGACATAAGGGTGATTTGTCAACTCTCTTGAGTTGGAAAAGCCTAAAAAGCTACATGATAACCCAAATGCTATGGTGCATTCTGAACGACTATAGTAGGGATCTAAAAAGTCATTACGAGTTCAGGGGGAGAATTCTTGGAGTCCGGATAGTCTCAAAAGCAACCAGCGTTGACCTCAGAATCCAAGTTCAGGATTGATATCTGGAATATCACGATAGCGGAAGACTTAAAGTTGCGGTGAATAAGTAAGGTCAAGGTAATTGCGTCTATCATTGAATCTAGGTGCTTGCATTTCATTGAATCAACTTTTATTATTGATTGTGGCTGAACGATGTAGTTGCTAATGGGCCTAATATCTTCTTTTTCACACCAAGTTCTAATGCTATACATGTTTTGCATCCGTTCTTATGCCTTGTTGTATATTCATGGATATGGAATTGGATTCAGTAAGTTCTTCATTTAATTGATAAGTGTCATGCTTTGTGGAGTTTGTCCAGAATAAAGAACATAGCACTTCCTGATAAACAGTGACTGACCACTAGGTCCATTGACCAAATAGTATTCCATTCCACGTTTAACATAATGGCAAAGATGTATAGTAGCAGGCGGACTTTACTAGGATTTCACAAGAGAGGTGAGTAATCAAGTACTAGTATATTGTGTAATTCTATAAAATTAACAACGAAACTATTTCTTTAATAACGTTACCCTAAATATGTATATTGTCTATCGAAAATCAACAGCCCATTTCCAAATGAGGAAATTGATGCATCCAAATGTTCATGGCTTTCATGGCGAGCGATGTTGGATTCACAGGAACGCCTTGCGACTTGTACTTGAATTTCTGTCCAAGGTAAATCTAGAATTTGAAGTTACGCTTTCTGTCTTAGAGTACCACAAGTAACTTAGTATTTGCAGCTTACTGCTAATACTGCGGTTAATTGTCACAGGGGTAGTGCTCTTTCTTAATTAGATACTTACACAGAAGCAATCACCATGTTTGGGATCTCAGGAAATCGTTGAAGGATGGCCTGCATTGGTGTGTTGCGTATTGGCCCCAGAATTAAGAGTACTTTTATAATTACTGTGAGGTTCAACCAGCTTCCCATTTTTGCTCTGAGCGCATATCTCACATTTTAAATTTCATTTTGGCTGCAGGCTAGAGGGCAGTTGGATGAATATCGCCCATCGCAAAAGCCTCCATATAGTTCACCCGGGATTCCCTAGAAATCTTCTAACTTACTGGGTTGAACAAAACTGGTAATTTTAAGTAACCTCCTTAGCTGGTGAAATAATTAATTATGACCGTCTCTTTTATGTTGGCTTGACAGCTGTTTGATATCAAATATGCCTCACACTAGAGTTAAGTTTCTGGTTATAAGTGATCTGCGACGATTTCTTGGGTTATCGAAAAAGTATGAAGAGATACAACCTTCCATGGACGCGCACCTAGTTCGGGACGAACAATAGAACTGTAAGCTTCAGTGTCACTTTCTATATAGACCAATCCTGAATATGGGCGTTAAGGAAAAGATGGTTTGCGGCTTGTAATTATATGCAAATTAGTCCTTTGTAATTTGCGTTAGACGTTCAATATTGCGCATATGTTTGTTTGCTTTGCTCTTAAATAAACCTAAGAGGTAAACTCCTGATTGCATGCCCCAATGGAATGAGCGACCGCCCATTGGAAGTTCTGTCGGTGAGATGACAACAGATCCGATGAAAAGAGCTTAACTTGGTTGATCTCTGAATCATTTCTCTTCTTTTTGTACAATTTAGCCAATGTAGGGTACATGATATGCCCCTATCCTCTTGAATCAATAAGCCCGGGTTGGGCGTGTGCTTGTTATAATGTAACTGCTTGACATGCATGTTGGGATTCTGTATCCTTGGCACATCCAAATGTATTTAGAGCTAACAGCTAAGGTACCTTCAAGTCTTGCTCAGTATAGTCCCTCTACCTAATGAATTTTTCTGCCTTCGCTGACATCACATAACACATAGTGAGATAAGCTACTTTGGATCTTATTTGAAGTAATGGTTTTACACAACAAATGTTGCTAACCAAAAAATTTAGGTTATCTAGCAAAGGTCCTTTCATGCCTATACAATAAATCATAAGGCTAGCCAGTTGTCATTTTTTCCTTGACGCTTTTTTTTGATGATTTGTTTTCCTTACTCCAGTGGAGAACTTTTCAAACTTGTGCCTTGTTTCTTGGCTGACTGAGTTTGATGAAACGGCCGAATCCTATGTTGTCTTCCCTGTTCCACCTTATTCAATTCCCTTAGGGGTGGATCTAAAAGCTCGCAATTGTCTCTTATTCAGGTTTTACTATGATTAATTCTTATTATTCTGTCACTTTATCTTGATATTTGAATAGAAGGATGCTAAGTTCTTTTTTAAGTGCCTCATACTCCTTGATTCGAATTACCATACTCGGTATTTTTGTTGGGGCGTTAATTCATCTATTGCCTATTACTGCTTCGGCACCCTATATTTCCATCTTGCCATGATATGAGTTGTATTTTCCTAAATTACTTAGACATCCGCCAGATGTGCTATCAGTTTTTAGGCCCAAGTGTAAATCCTCCTATTGACACTCGGTGTAAGCTACCCTAAATAATTCCTTCATGTATTCCTATTAGAATGCTATATATACAACGCATACTAATGTTTCCTCTGTCTTTTGTTTCGAAGAATTTTGCTAAATTTTAGCTGTCTAAAATTTTGCCAATCAATTCTAATTATATGGATATCTTCTTCGGAACAATGAACCCTTTTTTTTCGCGGTTTTTGAAGTTGTTGGAAGTGAGAATACCTAGGAGGTTCAATGGATAGAAGGTTAGACTTACCAGCAACGGCCTTACATCTCGTCCTTTTTACTCCATCATTAAAGGATGTTGCTTGCAAAGGTATATCTTTCCTTGTTCATTATTCGGCTTAATATTTTTTTTGCAACCAAGAATAACTGTACTCCTAGTATGTATATGTTCATGAGAACTCCGAGCACCTAAAGAATTTTACTGTCTGGAATAGTTATAAATGCAAACTGTTCAATTATCGAGGCCAAGCCAGTATATTGCGAGTCCTAATAACATTCCTAAGTTACATTATCAGAGACATCGTCGACAATACTTCAAAATTTTTGCGGCCCTGTGACACAATGCAAATTTTACACCAGACAGCTTGCTTCCTGACACCAATCCCTTAATCGAGTATATTTCTCGATACTGTAGAACAACAATACAAGATGTATCAACATGGAACATAGAGAGTTTAAAGTAACCGAAACATATAACAGGAAGCAGTTTGAGAAGCAGTTTTATATGGTGATCGGGCAGATACTTGGCCTAATACTGTTAATGATCAATAATATGTGATATGGCCTTCTGGTGAAATAGTAGCCGGACTGCCGCCGCAGTAATTTACTTATAAAATGATGTGACCCATATTGAGCTGGCACCTGGGGTGTCTGGGATAGTCCGGATATATGTACAGTTAGAGACAAGGTGAATGGTGTTGATAGGCCAGCAATGTATTCACCATTTAGCTGGATGGGCGGCTACGTGTTTTTTTGAGTGGCGCAAATTTATGTAATGCCACTCATCCACAATTTGCATAAACCTGATATATCAGCAGATTTAGTTTAACTACTGATTCAGGCTCCAGATTTTTTCTACTCAATTTTATATAATTTTTTGGCGACTAAAAAGAATGTATAGTGCCTCCGCGGAGAGTATACCACTTGTATTCTTGAAGGGGATTCAACTACGGTGTCATTCTTTTGTCGGTATACATGTTACTGATGAAATTTCCTGTGAAAAAACAACTTTTACAGACAATAAACATATAGAAGCGCGATTTTTCATGAAGTAACAACAATCTAGTGAGTCAGCGGCGTTAAGATGAGCATTCTTCTTCTTGTGTTTGCTTTTCTAGTAACGGGTACCCTCCTTTATGCTGTCAACGTTATTAGAATTCAAATTTCTTTCTCATGACCAATCTCAATAAGTCAATAAGACCATTGAATCTCTGGACGTGTCATTACAACATCCTTCTAACTTTGAATTCGCGAATTTCCGACTGATTTAAAATTTTCGTTAACCCTCCTGACCGACAGCAACCTTGCCCAAACTCAACTAGTATGTGGTCAACCTAGCCCATCCCAACTAATTAGGTGTGCGTTTTGTGTGTTGCACTTATACAAGCCCGAGTTGCATGCAAGTTGTATAATGACTGTTTATACACTTTAAATTTGAAAACTTGTTTATATACCGCTGATGACTTACAAGTCCTATTTTCTCTTTTTTTTTTATTTCCCCAATAAAAGCGTATAGCGTGCCTATTGACTGCAAGTATAAAAGGAATAATAAGAAGTAACAAATGGGAATATTAGTTGAACCCTATAAAAACCCAAGTGAAAAGGGTCAAGCAGGAACGGTGATACATACCCAAATGGCTTGAAAATCAAAGCACAGAACATGGTGCACTGGCCTGTCGCAGATCTGATGCCAGTGATGGAGTGGATAGGGATTTTGATAGACGCATACGACAAGTCCCTGTTCTCTTTCTTATTATGTTCAATCGAAGACTCCTAGTCTTATTAATTTGTACTCCTTTCCACCCCCTATGAATTTTTATGTATTCTTTCCACAATCCACACAATGCACCCTTTGAGAAACAATTAACGGTGGTATTCCCAGGGGTGTTCTAAGCACGTGTTGGGGGGAGACTATAATGATGGTTTACATTATGTTAGGAAATTATAGAGATGAATGAACGTGGAAATGATGGAGATTAGTGAAGAGTCGTGAGAGATTCAATATAAATTATGCTGCCTATTCCTTTTTGTGTTTAACCACTCTTCCATTGAGGCATAAAAATTATGGAATTAAAATCCACATATTTATTGGTCCTCCGTTATTGATCGGGGATAAGTATTTTAGTCATCCCAAACGGCGAGCTTAAATTTAATGAATTACCCCTCAGGTGCTTTAGCTCCACTTTTATAAATTGGTGTTGCAGGTATTATATCAATTAAATAGATTGTATTTGATAGTTTAGTCTTTTCGATTAAATTATATGATCTGCCTATTCGCAACTCAAAATTTGTATTACCCTAACTCCATCTTGATAGTAAAACTTGTCATCGAGTCAAGGCCCTCATTTACAGGTAATCAATCTACTTTTGAGTAATAGAGTCTTATTTTAATCTCACATTGCTTAAGTTCTTATCACCACCCAACCATTAAAACAACCTACAAGTTACCCAACCTTACCAAACACCGTGTCGAAAATAAAAAAAAATTTAAGATTAATATTTCTATTCCTATACCAACGAGACTACAACAAACAGTGTCCTAACATTGTATCCAAAACAGCCAATTTTGCACTCTCTGTAGAAGTGCCCTATAAAAATAATGAAAGGAATAGGGTTGGTTGTTATCTCACGATCTAGTGTATTTCTGTAACATCTAAAATAAAGAGAGGAACGACTACTTTTGTGTCTCCAACCAAAAATAGAAATAACTGCTTATTGCACTAGAGAAGTTTAATTCTTGTACAAGTAATACCCTTACTGGTTGAATCCTATTAACCTGTTAAGACTTTTCATTTTTCTGTTATTGAAAATAAATTGGAATAAAACAAGACCATTATCTCCCTATGTTATAAGGTGAGGTCCATTAACGGTTGTTTTTGACTTCAAGTGTAAAACACTTATGAATTACTAGGATAAGAATTGTTAAATGATGAGAAGAGAAATATTAGAAAATAAACCAATACGAAGACACTGAACTGAAAATAAAACTGAAATACAATCTGACCCCGCGACCAGGTGTTGGACCATCTGCAAAAAAATGCAGGATTTGTTCAACAATTATTTCAAGCCGTGCAACTAGGTTCGGTACCCGCATGATTTTAAAAACAACTGCAGCGGGCTGGTTAGTTCTTAACTTCTTCTTGGAGCCCACAGATCCGCACCTACTTTCGTGTCCGTGTTCTGCGGTAGTTTTTCTGCCGTGTACAGTTGCGCGACACAGGCGCCCAATCAATCTATATTTCTTCCCTAAGCCTAGGGCTCGACTCGCACTTTGATCAACTACCAGCAGTAAGAATGTGTGTCCACTTATTTAGTTTGGCAGAAGGTTTCAATAGCAATGTGTTGGAATTGACTGTAATTATGTAAATTGTGAAGCCTTGTGTTCGAAATGAAGTAAAGGTTGAGTCCGCGAGTCTTCCGTAGGGATAGACGAGTAGTACTGAGTAGTTTGGTATTTGGGAAGTTAGGGAATCGTCATAGCAGGTTATAACGAGTAAATGCGACCAAACAGATTTTGACCGTGTGTTCTACTCTTATTAATCTGGATACTTGTAAGAAGAAGATATGCAAGTACCTGAGAAGAGTCTTAATTAAAGATTTTTGTAGTCATCAACAATAAATCCTTGCCTCAAGATTCTATGCAGTCTTGGTTGGGTTTTGATTTTCAAGACGCCAACTCTAGATCTTGTTGGCACCTTGTTACCAATTTTCGGATTGGGGTCTTTCTTATTTGTTTTTTTTTTTAAACACTATCAAAATTTGACATTTTAATTCATTTGAAAGAATACAAGAGAGTCTATGGGATAAAAGTATGGAAAATATAAAAAGTCTTGATGTGGAGTCCTCGTTCAAAAAAGTAAAAAATTAGTGAAAAGTCCTGATACATGTAAGCAGAGTCTGGAGGGAGTTTTGGAGTCCTTGCAATAATCTTGTGCCTAAATGAAATTGGATCTCGGAATTTGTTTTAAGAAGAATAGGACGAGACAGTCCATTTAGATTTCTCTGCTTGTAGTATTAAGAAAGTAGACCATTATACTTCTTATTGCAGGCCTTGATTGTTTCTTGGATACCTTCTACCAGGTGGAAGCCTTGATAGGTTAGAGGCGTTGATGTGAGCCTGCTCGGATAGCGCCTCGCAAATGTCTGAAAAACTTATGCCATTATTGAATGACCACTCTACTTCGTATTAGCTACCACTTAGTCCTTACTGTATTTTTGGATTATACGAGTAATAGGGATGGGGCGCTATTGACGGCCTTCAACTAAGAAAACAAGATTCAATCGTCAGTGTCAAGATCTATGTAAGACTCTATGATTAGTATTACCTTAAACCTATTGAATTACCGGAAAATGCCTTGTTTATTCAATGTGAGTTAAAATATATTCATTCTTCGGTGGTAAAGAGTAAAATGAAGTGTACTAACGTGCTGAATCCAATCATCTCACTACCGTATTTTTGATTTTTTGATTTTGCTGGACGGCGTATCATAGTGATGGTTCGTTAGATAATAACTATAATTAATTTTCTAAAAGGATGGTATAAATTGGACATATTATGCCAAAATCGTCATTCGTCATATACGTTGTATGTTAATGTTTAATATTCATTTAATATATAGTCACATTTAGACTTTAATAACTGCACCTAAACGTCCGCCAAGTGGCGCCTCCGTTAGTTTGTCATTTTATCTACATTTTTGTTGAATTTTGCTGGAGTTAGTAATGGATAAAATTCACCACTAGGTCGTATAACGTAACTATCTCATTAGAGAATTATTCTCTACTCCTTAGTTGTACTAGTTTACAAAAACAAAAAAAATACCGATAATACAAATTTATATGGATTGATACAGTATTGGATTTCATCGAGTTATGATCTATTAACTAATCCTGGTTGAATGGCTACTCCTTCACGTGCTAACCAGTACCAAAAAAATCACGATGATACGGAGTATATGATTGAAACTATAACTTCTCAAAATTAGTTGCATGTGATTTAATCGAAATAAAAAATAGTGGAGGAGTTTAATAGAAACTATGAGAAATTGAGCTATCATTATGGAATAAAAGCAGATTTTTGTCATAATAAACTACTAAATTTGTACTATGGAGCCAAGAATCTACGATCGTTTAACCAAACAAAGGTAAGAAGTGATAATATTAGGAAACACATTGTAGAAATGAGCTTTGATTATTGGTACGCCATCGATAGATTACTATAAATTTATCGCGCCCAAATTATAAATCACTAATTTCTCCCAAATATACCCGATTACAACAACCACTCAGAGGAACCCCAAAACCCCCACCACTCTCATCGAACCACCGCTTGCACCCAGCCTCCATCTCTAACTCCCAACGCCAACAACCTCACGGAGCCTAACCATAGCCCTGTTGTCTTGAATCCAGCCCTCCGGATCACTGTTGCGTCTTGTTGGGTATGTTGCAATCTCATGGCACTTGTCTTCGGTTATACGCGGTTGTAGTCATGGACTTCTGTGCCGAGTCGGTGGTACGTAGTAGGCACGGTCCCATCTGGCGACTAACGCTTTCAACTGAAGAACGAGGTAGCCAACCTAGTACCCGTGTTTAACAGAGAACGAAAGTGTTTGAAATAAATTCACCCAAATATGAAGGGAGTTGGTGCGAAGGAGGATCGTATGAATTCTTGTGGGGTGGTTGATTAGCGCAAGAGACGGTCGCTGTTTGATGGTGCTACTGGCGTGAAAGAGAGGTATGCTCTGATGAGGGCTGGGTTCTGCAAAGTATGGTGCGTTGGTTTTAGGTGAATGAAGCAAGAGGTTGTTGGTGTGTTGAGCGCTAGTTTTGATCGAGGTGGTCTGGTGTAGTAGGCGGCGAAGAGAGATAACGCGGTTAGGCTGGCGTTCGTGACTGTTGTGGTTGTCGCGTGGTGTTAGGAGATGTTGAGGTATGAGGGGACGTGTGGGAGCATTGGTTTAATGGGTGCAACGCGTCGTGGTTAGTTGCATTGAGAGATGAGGTGCGTCAAGCGATGAGATTTACAAGGTGACTGTTTGGCCTGCGTTGGGCTGGTTGGGAAATGTGAGGCTGTTCGAAAGTATGGAGTAGCTTCGTAGTGGAAAATAATGTTCTATCTTTCAGGGGCCGATTATTTCTAGTAAAGGGGCGGTAGGGAATGAGTAATCGAGTTTGAGTGGAAAATCAGGTTAAACATGTTCTTTATCGAGTATAGAAGGAAAATTCTCACACTAAATATGTTTGACTTTTTCAGTAAAGTGTCTAATATGGTCGATAGGGTTGAAAAGGGTATATCTCCGGAGCAATCAAGCATTGATGCATCTCGTAATTTAAATCAATATCCCGTAAGCTGAAAAAGACGACTATCATAAATGATACTCGACACGTGTTTACAATCGTCTCTTCTCTCTCTCAGTCTTCTCCTCCTTTCGTGGGACACAGACGTTGGAAGCGCATGACATAACTAAAAATAAGAAATGAGAGCAGAGTCAAACTTTAACTCCATTTCCATTTAGGGTTTGTTCTTCTGTCTTCCAAGTACACTTCCTCTTTCTCTTAAAATATCATTTCCTCTCCTGCCTACTTGCCACTTTCTCTCTCTTCTCTCAAATGCCGCCATCCCCCTCCCTATGGGCACAGGCTACCAGGTGGTTTCGCGCCCTTGTGGGACTAGGAAAACAAATCCCTAACCAACCGGCGAAGCCCCATACCCCTAAACACGCCCACAGAGAGAAGGCGCCAGTGGAGGCTTCGTCTAAGTCTCCCTACCGCGAACAAAACCGGTCTCGCGACACCGCCAAGACCCCAAACGACGTCGTCCTCTTCCACAGTCGACGCTCGGCGGATGACGCCACAAGCACGTCTATAAAGCCGTTGCTGCAGCCACCGCAGCCGTCGCTGAAGCCGCCCTAGCAGGCCGCCGCGCAGCGCAGCCGTCGTCGCGCAGCTCATACCGCTCGACCGCATCGCGTCGCTCTCACCAGGGAAGAGCGAGAGACAACAAGATGTCAAGCTAGCTGTCGTCAATTCAAGTCCCACTTCTCGCGGTTACTTGGTTAGTTCATTTCAATTTATCTTCATACTTTTATACTTCTTTCTCAATAAAAATTGATAACTACTCCAATTCCTGAAATTCTAAATTCTCTTATCTCATTGTGAGCTGTTGAAAAAGTGTGCGTATTGTTTTGGACGCTCCGGTTTAAGAAGAAGTAATGATTGCGAGTTCTGTATGCCAGGACCAAAGCGGTGGGAAATTCACCACCATTTTTGTCGTCGGCCTCAGTTAAAACTAGTACTACACTAAAACTACAGCGCACTACTGTTTGTGATGTGAATAGTTCATATTACTCGAAATACAGTGGGATGTTTGTGCTTAAGTATGTATAGAAACGATAAGGCGGTAGCAATGTGTATTTAAAGCGCGTTTTATAAGCCATAGGAAACTCGGACGCTTTTTTTCATTTAAAATGTTGTTCTCAGTCCACTTACTTTCCCTTTGATGGCATCTTATAAAGGCAAAGAGTAGGAGGAAAAAAAAACACCTTTTTGGACTTACTTTCTTTTCACCGTTGCATTTGGTCTGGCTATTACAAGTATCAATATTTAATATAATGATTGCTACATTTTTTTAGTTTAGCTAAAAGATAAAATTCAATAAACTTTGCATGATTATAAAGTTAGTTAAAGCAAGAATTGTTCTTATGGTTGTACAAATTTGTGAATTGGTTGAATTTTAGTTCAGCATGAAACATGTTAACGAAGAAGTTGAGAAGAAGCCCTTTTGTTTCTTAGTAATTATGGAGTATTTTGAAGGGTTATTGGCTCATTATAATTGTGTCGGTTAAACTTTTGATTACGCAAACTGCTGCTGTATAATTAATTGATCATTAAAGCGGAACAAGAACGCTTAAACCAAAGAGTGGTAGTCCAAAGTAGTAGGCCATTGTTAATTGGGAGTTTTGGACTATTCTGCATTAATTAATTAATTAATAACTAATAAGGCTCTGTTTAAAGGACCTAGACAACCCTTAACTGTTATGGTGTGCCCATTTCTCATAGAATGATAGATAAAACTATACAAGCTCACGAGCTCCTCCCGGGGCGTTAACAATAGTCAATGACATTGCTACACCTAACCAATGGTTTAGAACCCTCTACTATTCTACGAGCTCCTCCCGAGTTAAYGACATTGCTACACCTAYCCAATGTTTTATTAGAACCCTCTACTAACTGAATATTAATAATAATTTACCTATACAAGTATTAAGTTAGGCTTCATTATAATTGTCGTTAACAACTCTTTATTAGTGGTGGGTAACAGGTGGACGTGTAATTTTGGTTAGCTTTTCCAAATTTATACTCCACCATTTTATAATAACAGTGTTTTATTTGGTTATCCAACACCTGATAAGATTAATAAATTTGGATCCTAATTTTGGAATAAAAAAAATGTGTGTGAGTAGGATATTGGGATTGTGGTGGATAATGCCAATACAAGGAATTTGGTAAAGACAGCTCATGTGTGCTACTCTCAATGCAAGTACCTTCTTATTTTCATGCTTATTGCTTTGCCTGTTTATCCTTATCATTACAACTTGTAAGGCTAATTTTGCTGTTATACGGTGCATATTTGATTATTTGCTCTTGTACATTGTACATCCTTCCTTCCTTATTGTGCCATCACGTGCCGAAACTGGCTTAATTAATCTGATCCTCCCATTGAAGGATCCCACCTTGATCTCTAATTAATTGGAAGTTATCAGTACAAATTAAWATCGRAGYACATTCAATCCATATTAATTGCAACATTCTAGATTTTACGGTTGTCGATGTGTAATGTGGATTGTAATCCGGTATTGCTTTACATGAATTCAGGTGCATATGACTGCATCCGCGGTCTATTACATGCTATACAAATAGATCTAAGTGTATCATGTTTCAAAATAACAGTAGTCCATCATCGCACCCAACACCCCAGTGAAAGAACGCCTCACAAGCGACGACCTACATTTTGGCACCAAACCATTGAGATGGTTTTTGTGGCCTCTAATGTTAATTATCCTCGTTACATGTGTTCAGTATGTGGAAGTTCCATTTTAAGATGCTTAAATAGCTATGTACTAATGTCCATTACATGAGCTTAATGACTATATTGCCCAAAATTTTCCGTAATCTACTTACCATCTCCATCTACAGCAATATTTTTTCTTCTTCTGCCTCCCATGGTAGAAACTTCATTCCGTTTTTATTATATTTGCATCATCTCTTGTTACTGACTTAGTCGTTCTTGTGTAAATAAATATTCTCTATTCGCTCGTCTCGTCGTTCTTAGTTGTAAGTTAAATTGACATACAGTGATAAGCTATAATGAACAAAACACACGTGTAAAAGCAATCCGGACAAACATCGGATGCAAACGAAGGACTTTCATATTCACCTATATACATTGAGATTGGTATTTGTCACCACACGTACTTATTGTCCCTAAGGACAAAAAGAGTCATCTTAAGAGCTTTCCAACAAATACTCAACTGTATTACTGTATGTATGCTATTATACACTGAATCCTTATGTTTTTTCTTCCTCAAATTTGTCAATTCCAGGCAAGATCAGTACAACTGTACAAAGGCCACTGTCTTTGCAGCCTATGCACTATGTTGACACATCCAGTATTATCTTTCCATGTTTTCCTAGATAGACATCGCACGGTCGTTCTAGCGTTTATGCTCCGCGAGACGACGCGTGCTTTAGCCTTTTGAAGGCGAAAAGCGTAAGCCTTCTCTCTTTTGAAATGAACGTCCGGGTGCTTGGTACGAGATTACGATGACGTCAAAGCGGGCCCAACCACAATTCAGAATCTGTATCTGAGTTTGGGAATTGGATTTGAAATGCTAAAAAACTGTAATGCAGCACAAATTAGTCGTTAAGGCATTACAGGCATTATCTTAGCACTATAGGTAAGGAGAAGACAGTGTAACAACTGCTTCTCATTTATCACTTTTCCTAAAAGGGGTAAATTAAATAGATCATATTGCCCTCTAGGATAGAACACCCACAAGACTTAAATCGATACAGCATCTAAATACTTAATTATAAGGACGCTTTGTGACGACGCGCAAGAAGCGCCCACAAGGCGAGCCTCTATACTTAGACTTAGAAAAACACATTAAAAGAATCGAGACCTAACACATTGGCCCATAGTATACAGTATATCTGGTTTTAGCCGAGTATTATAGACGTGGTAAACGAGTATGTTCTTATAACGTGTCGATGCACTTCTAAGTTCTAAGTCGAGTCAACTCTGGGCACATTTTGGCTCACAAGTGGATGAATGAGTGTCCTACAAGGACTAAAATAAGGTGCTCACTGTTCAGGATGATCATCCAAATGCATCTCCTTAAAAAGTGACAAAACACAAAAATTGACCTACTGCTACAAGGTGGGAGTGCAGTGCACCCTTTGTATTGAAAATCTCTCATATTACCAAGTAAGTAAAATAATGCTTCTTTTAACTGAATATTATATAAAAGATTCTGAGTCAGACTCGGCCTTTACGCTACTTCAGACCTGTTTCATCATCTGTAGCTGCTTGAAATGTCTCTGTCTTTTTAGGATTCTGAGCACTCAAAACTTCTTTTTTTGGCACCTTCTTTATCTCTTTAGATTTTATTCACGACAATGTTTTATACGTCACAATATGATATTATTTACTAATTTTTGACTTGAATGACTTACAAGTAAATTGAATTCAATCACAAATGTTTACAAAGACATTTCTATGATCCTGTAGTAGGATTCAGAGAACATGAATGCATTAACCTCATTGCTTCAACTGTAATTGTTTACAGTAAATCTTGTGTGGCAGCGCCAGATGAAGGCATTGCGCGAGCATTTAAAAGGGAACAGCTGTAAAGCCTACAGCCATGTCAGCGGGCCACATTATAGTATGACGAAACGCGGCCGAAACCGAATTCGGCTGCATGCAAGCTATGCTAACACGATGCGCAGCGCGGGCCAAATCGATCCGCCCCACATACTCCGAGTCCTCCATCTCATCACAAATCCTAGTCCTATAATACTTACCCTGTAAGAAAACCCACTTCCCCATGCAATCTGTTTCATGTTTAGTTTGTCATTACTAATAAATTCCTAGAATGATTCTTGTGAGATTTTTTTCTAGGATGTTGAAAGTAATGAACTAATGCATGATTTCCCCACTTTTTTCTTCTTAGTCAACTGGCGTCCCATATGAGTTAGGTTCTTCACCTTTTTTATATTTTATTTGTTTTTTTAATATAAATGCAGTTGCTTATTAGTAGAAAGTGGTGTAGTGTTAGAGTGGATGTTTCAATTATTGAAGGAAAGAGATGGGTATTAGTTACATTGTCAACCTTTTGTGACTTCTCAGCTGCTTTTGTAGTCAATTTTGGATGTGCAGGCTTAGTTGACCAGCAGTTTTTAGACAATGGGAAATCTAAGATTTGGTTTTTTGTAAATCTTCTGATATGAATATTCTTTTGTGATTTTCCAAAGTGATTGTGCAATTTTGGGGGTAGCTATTTTTACACAAAATGGATAGATTGGAATAAGCTTTATATCATTGATCATTGAAGGCAGAGTAATCTTAGCTTTGTATATTATTGCCCTAAGCAAAAGAGCTTAATCTGCACGGTAATCATTTTTACTGTGAACTGTCTTTAGGACCCCAACGCCTGATAAACTCGAGCAGTTTGTTCATGCTAGAAGCATAAGCAAGGATCAGTTCCCAAGATCAAGGTTGTGCACATTATATACGTCAGCAATATTTATCCATTATGAATTTATCATCCATTGATTTTCTGATTTAAACGCGTTGATTGCTTAATTTCAGAGGAACAGTTCTAAATCAAGTAGCCTGCCATTACCATGAGCCATGAAAAATCGAATATTGGCTCATCCTGGTCAGACCCTCGAATGGACATCCATGTGGGGACCAACAAGCTAAGCCTCCACACGAACTGCCTGACAGACGATGATCGAGCTGAAGATCTTTGGATAGACACAGGAAAACCACAATATCCTCTTAGAAGAAAAAGTCTCTTTGAAGCTGACCAAGTAGCCATAGCCACACCACTCCGAAAGACTTCGACAGCCTACCCAAACAATGCAAGTCCCCCACTCTTTATGTGAAGTAGTATCCAAAACCTTAAAAAACCTCATTCTCCCACATTAGATGATCGATGATAGCAACTCATATTGCACACTGCAGAAACCAGCCACAGTACTGTTCAGCGCCTCTCAAGGGGATTAGCAGTTCGAAAAGAGTAGGGTCTTACTCACTACTAAAGAGCCGATGGTTTCTCAAGCCTCATAAAGTGGCATCTGACTGCCCTAGCTTACATGGCCTACACGAATCATCTAGGCAAAGGTATGAGATCAGTATGCGCTCCAAAGCAGAGGCCTCAGTATGAGGAGAACGAGTTCAAATAAAGATATTCAATTCACGGGTTTGGTGAACACAACCCTAGATCAAATGCTCAGAGGCTTCAGCTATTCATGCTAGTTTCACTAGCAAGGCTTACCCTGGTCGGGTCGATTGTAGGCTCGGATTGCCGGTTAAGATAGTACAGTGTTTACTACAGTGGGTATCTGAACTAAACATGTTTTGCTTCAGTTAAAATCTAATTAGTCCTAACTTGTGAATGCTTAGGATTTATTTTTATTTTATATTTTTGGAAAAAAAAATAGTAATTACTTACATGGCTGACTAGAAGAGTTTGGAAAATCCTCACTGCCATCTTGTTTGTAATGGGCATTTTATTAATGGTATGATAATTGCTATCTTTTCAATGTATTCTCGTTAGCTTATAAAATGTACTTATGACTTCCATTAAATTTGAAAATGAAACTTAATTAACATATTATTTGAGAAATCAGTAGTCAAGGATGCGTATTAAACAAAACGTACCTTGTGTGGTCCAAAGAAATTATATTTTATTTTTTTGGGCATATCACCCTGACTCTCATTTTTTTTTGCTAAATTGAATTCGATGATTCAGTTTTGAGTGATTAGATTCCAGTTTTCTCTCAATTGTTGTATGCGGAGGATTGAACAAAAGCTTCTCCTAAGATTGGTTCAATTGGTTCCAAGCACTGTTTAATAGGGGAAAACTTAATCTACTCACCGGTTGACTACCCACCACTAAAATGTGTTGTTAGTGGCATTGAGAATAGAGTCTCATTCGTTTAAAATAATATAGTTTAATGTCTTATTAGTAGTGGATTGTCAACCGATGAGAGTAGCCTGGTAACAATTCCTGATTATATGAGTTGTTAAGAAGTAAGATGAATGATCAAGGTTGTTGAGAATGAAGATATTGTAGTTAGAATTGCAAAATGAAGCATTTTAGGTCAGAATTTCTATGAGATTTTCAGGTAGTGCTATTCATAATTTATTGCTATAGTGGCCGGTCAGATCACGCTCACCAAACACCATAATCTTGTTTTAGTAAACTCTACAAATGTCTCTTAAAATACTATGAGTTTCCAGCACCTGTTTTTCATAAACCTTGTTCTTCCAATTTAGGGGAATCTCCATCGCTATAGAGTCGCTACATTTGCCGCGGTTTTGGCTATTGGATTTACATACTTTAACGACAACATATTCTCTTATTACCATAATTGGAACAAAACACAGTTGTGTGATACGGAGTATTTACGTTAAATTCATCTTAACCCTTGTAAGTATAATTAACTTTATTATCCTCAACCCCCATTTTAATTTGCTGTGCCAATGTGGCACTAATTGGCGCAAAAATACTACCAAACATTGTAAACAATTTCAAACAACAATCAGTTCAAGTCAGTCGTTGCAAAATTATTGTGGATTAAAGACTCAGATAAGGAACGGCGATTATATACGCCAAACGAATATAACAAAAGCTTTATGCATTTAAACTAAATCAATTATATATATATATATAAACACACTATAACAAGATTAACAATCGGGGAAAAAAATTAAAATATAACAGGTGCATGTATTGCTATCATTCATGATACAATGATAAACACACCACGATCTATCATAAACAAAGCAACAAACCAACTGCAAATCGAATGAAATAAAACAACGTAATATTAAGATGACACATGACCAGTGTGTAGAGTTCTACTCAGTTTTCGCAAGTCCTCTTGAAGTAGGCACACAGTGTCAGATAACCGCCATTTGGCAATGGCGTTCCCCACTCTTTCCTATGAATAGCCATCACCATTGCAACAATCCAATCTGTGCAAAACAAAACACTTATACTAAATCAATTTTACCAACTATAGTAAAGGCTGATGCAGGCAATCAAGGCATACATGCTTTATAATACGATGATCCAATTAGTCTATGCATCCAATACAGATTGTGTATGTCACAAAAGTTCAACACATTTCAACTTGCAAGAACTAAAAGATTGTTCCACCATTTTCGTATTTTCCTTTCCCTTCAGCACAACAAATGAATGCGTGCGTGCTTAAATCTGCTAATGAGTAGGGTTTTTTATATTAAACTTACTATTTGTGATTAACGCTCTAAGTTAAAGACAAGAGTGTTATTCGGATGTACTGGTAGAAAGTAGAAACAAGTCCGGCCTAAAGCTAACTTTTAGGAGTGCGAGTCCAGACCTTTGAAATTTTAATTATACACACTTACTAATCAACTCTCTACCGTTTCGTTATTGGGGTTGCGCATATATCTAAATGTTTTTTTTTCCTACGATGAGAAATTTGGTTGAAATTAGATCAACGGATGACAGTGAAAAGTCTTACCCAGCTACCACTGCCACCAACGCAATGAAGAATAACACCATCTGGTATGGCATGTATTTGGATTTCACGCGTGCATGCTCTGGCAGTTGGTGACGTTCATGCCAACCAATCCGAGGACGTAGTAATAGCACAAATCCAAGTAGGAATCCTGTAAAAAATCCTCCRATGTGGGCGAAATTGTCAACAAAAGGAAGGATTCCAAYAGCCAAGTTGATTGCAATCATCACCAACAGTGTGAATAGAGCGGAAGCCTACAAAAACGAAACAAATCCCATTAAGCTCTTAATGACATGGTATTTAAACTAATTCTGAGAATTACAAGTTTACATTAAAGCAATAGATTATTTTAGATTTAATAGAGAATAAGGCACTACAATGCTTCTAGACTTGATCAACTCTTCCAACAAAGTCAAAGAAAAGAGAGACAAACCCAATAATTACCTTGTTAGCGTAAATCGTCCAGTTGATAAGAAGCTCAGAAAGCATTGCACCAAGTAGTCCAAACAAAGCACCAGAGGCCCCAACAGATATACCCCGTTGAAGAAAGAGTGATGATAATACAGATCCACCAATACCCGAAATCAAGTAGAGTACTCCAATCCGCACTGCAACAAGAGCCCACAAATATTGTAAACGCTACTTTTTATACAATTTTTTACAGATAAAGGAACACACAGAGTTTTTTTTAATCTTTTATGATTTTAGAATAGAAACAAGGATAGGAACCATACTGAATCCAAATTGTTGTTCAAGGCGGATGCCAATAAACACCAAAGTCATCATATTCACTAGCAAATGGATTACACCAGCATGCAACCATATACAAGTAAAAAGTCTCCATCCTTGATGTCGATGCACCAACAAATCCCACTTAAGAGCCCCAAGCTTCACTAATCTGCAAGAATCAATAAGCATAAAGTTAGATAAGAACATCTCTAATGCTAAAAAAAGTGATATGAAGTTTGGCTAATGCCATGGAATATCGAGAAGGACGGTTAATTAAGCATTCTCCGAAATCACAGTACACAAATCATGCAATTAAACAACCCACTCATAGTTATATCCTGTCTAGTGTCTGTCTTTACACTAAATAAGTGATAATGTATTAATGTGTAACACACTATTGTTTTGATTACGGAGTATTATCTAAAATTGCACTCCTTCGTAGTTGTACAAGTCAAGTTAAGGCCGAAAGGGAAGAGAAGTGGAAGGATTCAATTTCCTTCTCAAACCAAATTGGAGAGAACATGTACACTACATTCTCCCTCCCCTCCCCTCCTCCCCTTCAAAATTTTATTTTTTCATGGGACAGTCCGATTGACCGTTTATACTAGTAATGCCTTCCACATTCACAAGACAAAACTATATTTTCATTAGAAGTAAAGAACCTAGAATTAGA
This sequence comes from Bassia scoparia, assembly GCA_008642245.1. Lineage (NCBI taxonomy): Eukaryota > Viridiplantae > Streptophyta > Magnoliopsida > Caryophyllales > Amaranthaceae > Bassia > Bassia scoparia. Next base: position 25,665 of record SNQN01005863.1, read on the forward strand.
AAAGCTTGACCGTTYCTGTCKGACCTTGTCTGGCCTAGTGATGACATACCAGCATGTATACAAGAATGAAATACTTGTATGCATTATGCAATCTATTTGCAAAAACATCAAATGTCTTATATTCTTTAATTTCAAACATCTACGACAATTGGAAGTTAAGCTTAAGGACATAAACTTACGAGCTAAGTAGGAAAAAGGATTCATAGATGCCCCCAAAAGCAACTTTGTTTTCCACTGTCAAATATTCATATTCTCCAAACTAAAAGTCAACACTCACTCAGCAATTCACCAAATTCAGCTCATATCCTCATTAGAACAATACAAATCAAGCAAAATGAGTTTTTTTTTTTTTTTTTTTTTGGGGGGAATCTGGAACATTTTGTGATTTCAAACCATGCCAGACCTAAATTCAATCATAGTAAAGAATTTCCCTAAAAATGAATCAAAACCCCAAATCAATTGTACAAATATTTAGGCAAAACAGAAAACCCAACATCAGAAATTCAAAAAACCACACTTYGGAGCTAAATACATAATTAATCATGAATTTACGCAAAATCGCTCAAATTGGGGAACTTTGCAATCAAAACCCAACATCAGCAATTCAAAAACCACACTTCGAAGATAAATACATAAATAATTAACAATAATTAATCATGAATTTACACGAAATAGCTCAAATTAGGCCACTTTACAATCAAAACCCAACATTAGCTCAAATTAGGCAAATTTGCAATTAGGCAAATTTGCAATAAAACCAATCAATTGAAGACAAACCCACATAAAAAAACAAATACAATCAATCCAAAAAAAGTAAAAAGGAGGAAAATTTACGTGTCGGAAGAAGGACCAAGAAGAGGGTTCTCCTTAAGCGGTTGAAAAGAGAAACGACCGAGAAATTTAGGGACACATCCCTCCAAGCCGAAATTGTTTTTAGGGCAATTGTTGAAGAACATAACAACGACAAACATAGCAACATTTGCGACCACAATCATTGGGACCAACCACGAGGTCCATTGTCTCTCCGAGGTTTCAACGTGATACCCAACTGGCTGATTCGGGTAATTATTGTAATTGTAATTCACATCTCTGCTCTTCTCCGGATCTCGAGTTGCCATCATTGATTGTTGGTTTCACTCAATTGGGTCTCAAAAGATGATAGCTTTATTGAGCTTGTATGTGTGTATGTATGTGAAAGTGAAGGTGAAGGTGGTTGTTGATCAATCAATGAAAGTAGGAATGAATGAGAGTGGTTGATGAATTAATTTGATAAATGGATAAATGGATGAGAGTGGTTGATGAGAGAAGAAGAGATGGGAGAAGTGGGGAGGTTGAAACGGATGCGAATCGGCGAAGTCACTCCTGCAAGTTGCAGAATTTTGAGGAGAGAGAAAGAGGGGTCGTGGAGTTTTAATTGACTTGCACAATTTCTTGAAGCAATCTGTTTTAGCAAATGCAGTCTGTTAAACAACTACTGTTTTTAATACCAAGTTATTGTTGCTGACTTGCTGATATTTTTGAAGGCCAAAACAAGTTTTTATACGACCACTCATTCATTCATTTTAAGCATAATTGATAATTCCCTTAACCGCGTTTTTGTCCTTCCTATTTCTTACTTCACTCGGTTTCACTTATGTTGTTAATCAAGTCTAAAGTCTTTCAGAGATTTTGGCCATTGTAGGTACGTATACTGGTATGGTAAAGTAAGTATGTCAAAACTAACTTAGAATTTGGCAATGCATGCAAATGGCCTTATTTGAAAATTGTAACATAAGAGTATAAGACAACCTTTTAAGTTGATTGTGTACTTGTGTGAGTTGAGCCATTGTTTGTAGTTGTGTTTTTACAAGTACTTAAGTATTTTTCTTTATATAGGTCAAAGAATCCAAGATTGAATCAAAATTGATGAATGAGAATAGGTGAAACAAAGTGTTGTGACAGAACAAGTAGATGATTTATGTCTATTTACTTCAGCTGAAAACAATTAACTAAAAATAATAGTTTTTATAAGAGATGGAAATCAAGTTAGGAATTGAACTAAATAAAGAAACAAACTGAAATGAAAATAAGCTGAAGTAAATCGATCGTATAGTTCATCTTAAGGTTTATTCTTTAGTAAGAACATATAAGTGCGATATTCATATCGAGTTAACCATGTTGAAGATCGAGTAGAAAAAGATAGATACTATAATAGTATATTAGCGGTATTAGGTGTGTTATGGATGACAATTTACTATGTACAATAGCAAACAAAACAATGAAAATTTTATGGAATGGAAAGTTGTTAAAACATACACAGTATGAAGGAGGTTGTGAATTGCTAATTTGGAGGGATTGTTATTGAAAGCAACCTTTTCATCATATTATTTATATCATCAAATCGTGAGTATTAAGGATATTAAATGTATTATCAATTACGGAAATGATTAGTTACGTACAACAAGAGTATAGTATTCCGACTACTCGTAATTCCAATTTTTTGGACATGATGATATAGAATTTCACTACCTTATGCTAAAATTCAGGAGTATCAAGTTGTTTTTCTGCATAAACCATCTCGGTGATCTATCGCA
>SNQN01005863.1:28697-41912 GCA_008642245.1 Bassia scoparia
TTGCAAGTGCAAACCTACTTGGATTAATTAAATTAATCGGACCGTCAAGTTATATGTGGGTCGATCAAATACATGATGAGTTAATAAGTTAGCTTGACCAATATATAATTTGACCTAGCTCATTAATAAATTTCTGAGCTTACAATTTGACCCTCGAGCCATGGTCATGGCCACGACTTTTGTTCTAAGCCCATTAATCCTCTACCTATAGCTCCTAAAGGACCGAAAATTTTTACATGATTCTAGGACCATATTCTTCATTATAGTTTCGCGTAAATGTTTATTTCTAAAATACAAAGGTTCATCTCCAAATTAAGGGAGGCAAAAACTGACACGACATGAAAAACACGACACGAATCCGACCTGAAAAAAGCGGGTTAGGTCCGAATTTTCTGACACGAAAACGAAAAATGGGTCGACACGAACACGATCAGGAAAAAAAATGGGTTAGATTCAGGTTGAAATTTTTGTCACGAAACCAACACGATATGACACGAAAAATAAAAATTATCCAACTTAAAAAAAATAATTAAAAAAAACCAAAAAAATCTCTACTCTTCTCTGTCGTTATCCACTCCTTCTCTTCTCCTTCATTACAAATGGTATTACTAACTATTACAAATGGTAGCTTAAAAAATTCAAATTACAATAGGTAGATTCGGGTTGACCTGAAAAATCAAGTCATATTCGGGTAATCGGGTTCGTCGTACTTGTTTTTGAATTATTTTCCTAAAATAAAAAAATCAAGTCAACCAGAAATTTTAGGGTCGGGTTAGGGTTTTTTGACGTGGAAAATATTCAACACGAACCCGATCAGACCCATTTGTCGCCTTTACTCCAAATGCAAATGTCAATCTCTAATGTTCACTTCTGAATGTAAATATTTATCTTCAGAAACAAAATTTGTATGATCTTGGGATCATATAAGAATTTGCGAGCAGCCCAGATTGAGAAGGTGAGGCCAAATATGGGCCAGAAGGCCCAAAACCAATATTGGCAACTTATTGAATCCCACGTTGAAGTTTTACCAATAGTATTACTTTGTATAAGCCCAGATTTGATGGTTTCTTGTGTTTTCTCTCGTGCTTTGTTAATAAAGACGTAAATATAAGATCTTCAGACAAGGGTACTCATCAATTAAGCCATATGATCTCAGAATAAGGTGGTGACGGCACAGGCAGTTTAGCTGAAAAGAGTATTCTACAGATTCTTCGTCTAACGAAGCTAGAAATCATCCTACAATCAAAAGCAGTTTCTCAGACTTACAACTCAAAAATCAAATCACAAGTTTTGAACGATACAGCCAAATCGTTAATTGTCTAACCATCAAGTTGCACGGAGCAGCCAATTAACAATGCGCTACTTCACTATACTCTAGAAGCCTAGAGTGACTGAGTGAGGAGAGTATATTAATATGCAAGTCTTTCCATAATTCAAGCTAGACATTACTAATCTTGACATTAAAGCCATATGAATATATGATCTGAGGTGACAGTAGAGTTGACGATCACTTGTCGCAGCTAGTGAAATTTTACAGTGAACCAATTAATTTTTAGTACATTCCTGATACATGATGATTGCTGGTACCACAGTGAACTCGCAAACGCTTCATTCTCGTCGTCCGAGTCTATCTTCCTTTGTTAGAGTTAGATTTTGTTGATGTAAACAGATTGAACTACAGCAGGTCCATCTTCGTCGTAGTCTGCAGCCTTGGTTATGCATGCTGATTCTGAGGAAAGACAATTTGCCAAGAAACTGATGCTATATTCTCGTGCAATGTATTCTAAGCTGTATTTTTGAATGGTATAATTTCAATAAGGATGAAATGTCAAATTAGAGTTGGAGTTCGTCAAAATCAATGAATTCGTCCATTATTAAGACATGTATGATTACTCCTCTCCATAGGAGATGGAAGTCCATAACACAGTATGCGTAAGATCGCCATGGCTAGATCATTACTTTGTATTAGACAAGTAAAAAAAAAATTCTGACTTAATAATAGTATGTAACTTTATAAGTGATTACCTGCCAAGACGCAAGGAGTAGTTCAGGCTTAAAGTACAAGTCCAAATTGTAAACAACATTGAACAAGATTCTTGCAGAGACATTGCAATGGAAGTGATCAAGAACAATATCCAGTTATCCGCAGTCAAGAATTACAATTTACAATATAGAGCGAGGCTGTAAGCCGTAAGAACTTGATAACTTTATGAATACAAAATCAGTTTAAAAATTGCCGAGAATGAGTAAACAAAAAGTTCAAGAGATAACATAACTATGAGCAGAAATAAGCTCTTTGATCACTTTATAACTATTCATTTAAAGGCATTACTGTTCATCATTGTAACTGTCCTTGGTTTCATCTTCGATGTTATATTGCAAGGTAATGACAGTTAGTTGAGACTTCGATTACATAATCAGAAATCGAAGCTATCATGGACACAGCAAACAGAGCATATGACTCAAAAACATTCCATATGAAGCAATTTTGTTGCTTCGATTCTGCGAAGAGGAAGCCTCACTAAGGCAACAGCAATACAGCACACAACTGACACTAATAGCACTCTGAATGCCTTATAAATTCACTTCCATTTCATACATTTCTGCATCTCCATTCATCTTTCATCTTTACGAACTCACTCAAACACATCGAAATCAGTATGAGCTCCGATCATTCAAGATCGATTTGAGCCCTGGAGGTCGTGGGAACTATCCGACCGAGATGTGGTTATAATTGGATCAGTTTTTGGGGCGATTCTAATTGCCCTGATAATACTCTTGATTTATATAAAAATCAAGAAGACAATAAGGATACATGGGCGTCGGAAGCTGTCCATTCATCAGACATGCGATGCCTGACTGAGCCAGAGGAAGACCATGGAAAATTTAATAAAATCAGGAGAGTTGCCTGATCCTATTATTTTCGTTATATGTAATTTGTAATTTCTGTAACTAATTACTCATTGTAACTGTAACTGCTCTTTGGAATATATTAATTCATATTCTGAATTTCCGTGTGTTGTGAATTTTTTTTGCTGAATATTATATATTTTGTTTGATTAAGAATTCGTACAGTATTAAAAACAGAGCACAAGAGGCAGATTAAGAAGATGAGAGGATGAGCAGGTCCCACATCGATAATAAAAAACAACCATAGATATATTTATATAGAATTCCAACGTATATAATATTTACTGCTGTCGCTTGATGTTAATGTTGATAAATATTTTTTATCAAGTAAATTAATTCATGGATGTAGATAAATAATTTTTTGTTATTTTTTTTCTTTGTTGTTTTCTTTTTTTTTTTTCGATGAGAAAAATGTTGTTTTCATACTAAATTTATTTTTTATATTGGGAAAATTAGTTCTTTCTAATTTCTATGAGAAGAGATTTTTTTCATCTATTTTTTTTGTTACTTTCTCCGTTTTCCAATACATCAACAAATAGGAGAATATTTATGAGAAGATAAAAATCATTTGTTGGCAAGTATTGAAAACGGAGGAGTAATAGGATTAAGGCCTTCTTACTTTTTTTTGCCATAGAGTAGGTAGAGTACTATGTAGTGGACTACCACATTCTTTTTGACAATTGTGAATTGATATGTAACCAAGTAATAAGACGGATGGATTATTAATGTTATGACATTTCATAAAAGAGATCAAAAATTCAGATTTTTTTTGACGAGGAAATATTCACGTCTTTGTCATCACACACATACATCCAAATTATTCTGTTAAAACATATTTATTATCTCAAGGTTTTCATCTACTATAGTGTGTTGTATCATAAGGTCCCCCATAAGAAGGGGAAAAGAATTCAGACATGTAGAGTCAAGCGACATCCACTAAGAAAGTATTCAAAATATTTGCAAAACAACATTATGTGTTTCATCTACCGCCATAATACTTCAGCGAAAATGCACTATCAGAATTTGGTGTGGTTTATAACCTGATCCATTAATGGAACCAGTCCAAATCTGGTGGGCTATACGCTTCTCCTCCACATGCAACATAAGATGCGAATCATGTAAACCCTCCAAAGATATTTGTAGAACAAAATCCAATGACTGCTGATTTGTATCTTTTCTGACTTTCTCTCCATTTCGAGTCACAAACAATCTTCCTAAAATTAAACTAATAATAGGAAATTGTATTTTAACTTATCTTTTTGTTTTTTGTATTTTTTTAAGGGCAATATTATTTGTGTCGATTTTTAAATTTTTTTATTTATCCTTGGAATAAAAAGATGTCGATCTTTGTACAGATGTTGCATTCTTTTTTCAATTTTTTTGTTTCAATTTTTTTGTTTCAAATTTTTTCCACAAAATCTACACACTGTGAACATTTTAAATAAATCATTTTTTGTCATTGTGAATAGTTTATTCTTGATGTTTATAGAAAAATTTGCCAACTTTCAATTTCTCTAGATTAGTGTTCTTGAAATTCTAATTAAAGTTCTTAACTTTATATTTTTTGTTGCATATTATTTGGTTGAATTCTTTTTGAAATTGTTCGAAATTTTTAACTCATGACAATTTAATGCATAATTGATGATAAACATGCTTTAAGTAAATTTGGTTATTATTTTTTGAAATTGTCTGTGCTAAATTTCGTAATCAATATTAAAAAAACAGGCACAAGAAGGCAGAATAAAAAGATTGAAAGAGGATGGAGTGATGAGTTAGTCCCACTCCCACATCGATATAACAAACCGAGCATAGATATATTTTATTGAAATTTGAGTAAGAATGCGAATGACGGGGATTCACCTTTCCGTATTTTTTTCATCATTTGGGGACTCACTTCTACTTTCATCAATTAGGGACGTATTATAAATTAATAAATTTTTCTAGTGAGTTAAATTTGAAAATTAAATAATAAGTAAAATAAATAAAGGAATTTTCTATGATACCACCGAAGTTTACGTTTTTCCTCTATAACATCTCTGCAATAAAAATTTCATCCACATATCCCTCAGGTTTGATAACTCTTCTACAATATAAACCTTAATGGTTAATTTAACAAAACCTACATATAGGTTTAAGTATAGTTTAAAAAAACATAAAAATGATTAATAGAATGGAGCTAACACTCCTCCCAGCCATAAACCACTAGTAGAAAAAAGCTATATGAGCGACACATTGAAGAGGTTTTTAAGTTGCATCATAACGTGTGTAAAAAATCAATATATGATGGTTTTTAACAAAAAGCCCATCATAAAAATCATATATAATGAATAGTTTTTGTAAAACCCCGTCATATACTTAATTCTCTTTCCACAAACATTTAGACCCCTTCTACACATGAACATAACCTCTCTCGTATTCCCATCGACAATTAAACCCTCCTTGCTGTCATTCCATATCATTCGACACGACTTATGCTCACCGAAACCCACTCCTCCCATAGCAGTGTGCCCACTAACTTCCTTCCCAGCGTTTCTCCTAATGTTGGCGTGAGCAGACATGATTCCACCACGAGATAGGCATCGCCACGCAATTCTCAACCATCGAAATGCTTCGTTAATCCAGACCTAATTTGTGTGCACCACTTCATTCATCTACACGAGTCATGAGAATAGGACTATAACGCCGCCAACAATTCGCAACTCCATAAACTATATCCCAGTTTGATTGAATTTGGAAATTGTCGTGATTTTATATATTTATGTCCGGCCCACCTGAAACTGGGCTAGGCCCCAATGAATAATACATGAAAGGCATTATAAATGAGTTGACTAGTCAACAGGAAGAGCTTCTAGGAAACTGGCCTAACAGAATTCTGTTAGAAAGATATTCCTAGCTTCTTCTAGCTCTGGGAAATGTACGGTCGTACTCACGTTGCCTATAAATAGGGACTGATGACCAATGATCAGGGGACCAACTTTTGTGATTTCTGACATCAGTACACTTTTCTCTCTCTCAAAACTCTTCTTTTCTCCTGACTTTTCTCTCTCCTCTTTGCTGATTAAGCATCGGAGGTGGTGTCCCAGGGTACAAACCCCTGGGCCCTTCTGACTGCTTTTCTCTCTCTCAGGGCACCAGACCGTGCATCTCCGACCGTGCTTCCGGCGAAGTATTCCGACGAAACCCTCAAGAATTGACAAGCGGTGATTCGGATTTCCCTATTTCTTGGATTCCTAGGTCTTCGGTTACCCTGAACAATTGCGCCGTCTGTGGGGAACACAATCAAGAATTCAGAGAATGGCAGAATCACTAGAAGTCGCCGAAAAGCCTGTGAGGAATCTCTCAGAAACATCGGAGATGTAAGAAATCATGGAGACATTCAATCTCAACCTCAAGACGTTGTACAGTTAGAAAGGAGCTTGCTAGAAGAGATCTGACTGATTTGGCAGCAAAGTTGATCACTACCATATGTTTGTGTTCAGTTATGCCTTGATCATATGAGGTTTAGATGCAAGCGATTTTGGCTGGTGGTATTGAGAGCATGTGGCATTCCTGTTGGTGGTGCTGGAGAATCCCATTGGATCGCTGTAAAAGCGTAGTGAGTGTCACGAGCCAGAAGGCAGCCAGCTGTAACACCCAAGCGGGCAATCCTCAAATTGTCCATATCATGAAGCAGAATTGTCCCGAAGTCCGTCGACCCGAACCTGCCCAGGCTGTGGAATTTCTGCAGAAATTCCTGTCACGCGGAGCGCTTTCGGGGACATCTACGTCGCTGCATGTAGGTGATCAGAAGTCTTGGTGAGGAGCTGCTTCCTGCTTGGGTCCTTACAACTTTCCCGCCGATCCAATGGATTATGCCACGACGACGTTGTCACGGCCTGCCTGTCAAGCCCTAACGAGGCGGAATGAGCCGCGTCACGCTTTCCGCCGCCTCACAGGATCATTCCGACACGATCCAGTCTTCCACTAAGTGCAGCAGCAAGTAGCAAGTGCTACAGGTGCGATTGTCGATATACAAGGAGCCAGGCGTCCTACACCAGTTCATCTGACTATTATGCAAGACGAGGGACGAAAATGAAACACAACTCTGCAGGGACGTGTAGCAGAGGTGAAAACTAGTTGGTCTGGCGTCCATTCGCGAGGAGATCACCACTCCCCTATTCGGAGTATCGTCACCAGTCTAGAACGTTCACTTTCTTCTAACACGGAGATACCGCCGCGCTACGTGAAAAAGCACTCAACACGACGTTCGCGCTCACTGCGCGATGGAAACTATTAGACACGCGATCCAGGAACATCGGCGTTCAGAGAGAGCCACTTCGAGGCAAGTGACCTCAGAGACTAATCATGCGGTACGAAGTGTTCTGCTGAGAGAGGTGATAGTATGCATTCTGAACTCCGCTCGCTTCGCCTCAACATGGTCAATGGTGATAATTTCCCTTGTGACCAACTACTCACTGATGATAGTAAGATACTGGAAAATGATTAAGATTCCCTCCACATACCTAAGCTTTGGTCGGATCGTCGACTTTTTGTAGATGATTGGAACCTACATAAACCTCAGGACGATCATCCATGTGCACGTCCTATACAGTTGAGACGTCAGATTGGGGTTACAGTACATGATGGTGATGTTCGCCAGTGTCGATACTAGATCGGTGTCAAGTTGCTCTTCCACACTTTACTGTTCACTCAAGAGGGGAAATTGACCGCCTGCAAGCAATAGGTTAGTCGGAACTCTGCCCGTACATCCAAGAAATAGGGAATCCGACATCACGCCGGTTTCTTAGTTCCAACATTAGAAACGTGTGTTCTTCCGTGTCCCCTGAGAAGCTATTGTTTTCGCTCTAACGCCACGGTACAATGCACGAAGTCAGCGGGAAACGGCTCATACTCGAAGGTTACCCGTCACTTGGTGGGCCTCTCATCTGAAGAGACTGTAAAGCAGGAGAGTGACTGAAAGCGGCAGAGTCTGTCAAAGAGACGGTCACATAAGAAGCGAGTTGCTAACTACTGTAATCTCTTACATGAGTTTGTTCCCCCTAGAGGCCATGTCCGCATTCGCGGTCATCCCTGAACTTGTTAAGACCTCGAGGTCAATAGCGGAGCGACGAAAGGAAAGGAGCGTCAGAGTAAAAGACAGAGATATGTGATTGATTTGCCAAATGGAGGCGCGAATGTATTACGTGTATGCCGATGGATAGAGTGTGTACTTTAAGATTACTATAGAGAGAATGAAAGCAACAAGACTTATCAGTGGTGATCCGCCTCCATGCAAAGAAGAATCGTGTCCGAACTCATTGAGAGTCTGGCGGTACGCATGCGCAGGCAGGATCTAGCCTATTAGGATAATATGGCGATCGAGAGGGAATTCGGTGGTACCTGACGGGCTGAAAAAAGAGATAAGTGGAGCCCGCAGGATGAAGCTGGCGTGGATGCGAGAAGTACTCAAGACGTCATAGTATGGCTCCCGGACTACTGGAATTAGTATTTCCTTAGTGACTTCTACGGCAGAGTAACCTTTGTTAACAGAACGTCTGAGCCTTAGTTAAGCTAGGCTACCCTTTCCAGACATGCGCAAAATAGGGCACGATTACCTTGGTGATGCGTTGAATTGAGTTCCATATTGATGGAGTGTGGACGCAAGCCAAGAGCGTAATAATGGGGCTAGTGAGGTGAAACGAGTTTTAACTCAGACTCACCGCCCTCATTTACTCCACCTTGATTATTTTTGAGTTGCCATTGTGGCGGCGTTCGCTGCACTTCTGATGGGTGAAATTGATGGTGTGCGACCCATTCGGTTGGCTTAGCGCCTTTGATGGTTGAGAATTGTGGAATGCTTTGTGGTGGATCATCTGTGCTGGAATCAACATTAGGAGGAACGCTGGGAAAGGAGTAGTGGGGAGCATAAGCTGGAGTTGGGTTTCGAGTGAGAGGGGGTCGAATGAAAATTGGAATGACAGCAGGAGGGGTTTAATTTTGTCGGGGAATACGGAAGAGGTTATGTGTCATGTTAGAAGGCTATTGTTTTGGTGGAAAATAGAAGTAATGAGGGTTTACAAAAATATATTATTATGTTTTATGATGGGGCTTTTGTAAACCAATATAGGTTTTTCACACTTTTGATGCCACTTTTAAAACTCTTCATATGTGATCGCTCAATAAGCTTTTCTATAGTGGTTGTTGTGGGAGGTAGTGTGTCTTTTATTAATTTTTTATGTTTTTTTTAAAACTATTAAATGTAGGTTTTGTTTAAATTTAGCCATTAAGGATTATATGGTAGAAGATTATAAAACTTGAGGGGTATATTGTGGATGAATTTTTTCAGAGATTATAGGTATGAAAGTAAAACTGGGTATTCAAGAATTCTTATTTATTTTAATTATTTTTAGATTTTCAAATTAAACTTCAAGAAAATTTATAATTAGGTAATAGTCTAATGATGAAAAGTAGAAGGTATCCCAAATGATGAAATACGAAAGGATGATCCCGTATTCGATTTTCAAATTTCTAATAAAAATATATCTATGCATGTTTGTATATGATGTGGATGGGACTTACCATCCTCTCTTATTTTTTTCGCTCTTGTGCTCTGTTTTTTATATTTACGAATTTTCAGACATTCAAAATGATTACAAATTTTTCTTAAGAGTTTTCAATACATTAATTTCAATGAAGTATTTTCGGAACGAATTCAAAAGATCAAATTAATATGCAAAATAAAGTTAAGAATTTATAAGAATTTTCAATAGAACCTATCAGAGAATTGGGTTGGAATTTTATTCCATAAACATAGTAAAGTATTCAATAAATTTATTAAAATGTTCACAGTGGTTAGATTTTGTGGGAAAAAAAAATTGAACAAAATTGAAATTGAAAAAGAATGCATTGACAGATGATTTTTTTCCAAAATAAAGAAATTAATAATTGACACAAATAAGTAAAAAATAAAAAACAAAGTAGTAGAAGTAAACTTTCTTCTATAGTTTAATTTTAGGGAATTGGTGTGACCGATTGGGAGAAAGTCGAAAGATAGGAATCGCAGTTGGATTTTGGGTCTCAGTATCTTTTGGGGTTACAGATTCGGATTTATGTTGCATGTAGAGAAGCTATTAGCCAGATTGGGACACATAATGGATAGGTTATAACACAATTCGTGATAGTGATTTGTGATAGTATTATGGGGTAGATGGAAACACATAATTTTGTTTTGGCATATTTGAATACTTTTTCTAGTGTGGTACGCTGTGATCTACATCTATTCCTTCCAGTTCTTATGGGTGAACCTTATATCACACATAGAATGTACTTGAAGATGATTTTTTTAACAAGAATATTTGGATGTTTGTGTGTGATGAAAGACGTGAATTTCTCGTCAAAAAAATCTGAATATTTGATCTCTTTTATGAAACTGTCATTAAGACATTAATAATTCCTCCGTCTTTATTATATTATGATTAAGTATAATTTTCACAATTGTCAAGAATGGGGTGGTCACACATAGTCTACTATCTATGGCAAAAAAAAAGTAAAGAAGGCTTATCGCTATTGAACGCACTTCCTCGTTCATTTGCAACAAAAGAATTTTTTATCCTCAAATATCTCCTTTGTTGATGTTTGGAAGAAGGAGAAAGAAAAGAGAATATAGAGGAAAAAATTTGCTTTTTTCTCATAGCATAGAGATAATTTTCCCATTAAAAATAACATTAGATTGAAATACATTGTTCTCATCGCAAAAAAAAAAGAAAACAAGAAAAATCAACAAAAATAATTATTATCTACTCATGATTAATTTTATTGTAAAATATTATCAAATTTAAACAAAGGACAGCAGTAAATATAGTATAGCGTTGGATATTCTAATATAAATATTCTATGTGTTTTTTTTATTATCGATGTGGGACTGCTCATCCTTTCATCTTCTTATTCCTTGCTCTGTTTTTTATTGTAAATTTTCAAACAAATATATAATATTAGCAAAATTCACACACAACGAAATCAGAATATGAGTAGATATATTTCCAAAGAGAGTTACAGTTACAGATAATTAAGTTAAGAAATCAATATACATATAACGAAAATAATGAGCTCAAGGGCAACTCTCCTGTTTGTTAAGGTCTTCCCATGGCTTCTCTGGCTCATCAGGCCTCGGCATGTCTGATGGATGGACAGCTTCCGAGCCTCAATGTTCCTATTGTCTTTGGTTTTTATATAAATCAAGAGTATTAAGGGCATTAGAATCGCCCAAATAACTGTCAATTAACAATTCGGTGGATAGTTCATCGCCTCAGGGCCAAATCGATCTTGGATGCGGGCTCATACTGATTGATTGGTTTTGGTGATTCGTGAAATGATGAAAGATGAATGGAGATGCAGAATGGTAATTATGTGAAGTGAATTTATAAGCATTTTAGATGTATTTAGTGTCAGTTGTGTGCTGTATGCTGTGCTTAGTAGCTTCCTCTCGCAGATGAAGCAACAAAATTGCTTCATATGGATGGGTTTTGTAGTGTCATATGTTGTTGCGTGTCCATGATAGCTTCCTGGGATTTTGATTATGTTGAAGTCATCACTATGTTTACTGCATATAAACTGAGAAGAACAAGCACAGTAAATGAGAAAGTAATGTTAAATGAATAGTTATAAGTCGCTAAAGAGTTTATTTGCTCAGTAAGTATGGTTATTCTTGAACTTTTGTTTTACATTCTCGGAATTTTTAAACTGATTTTTGTATTCATACAGTAATCAAGTTCTTACAAGGCTTAAGTCTCGTCATATATTATTGTATTCTGATGCGGATAACTGATATGTCGATCATTCCATTGCCAATGTTGTGCAAGAATTTGTTCAATGTTCGTTACAATTTGACTTGGTTTTTTAAGCCTGATTACTCCCTTGGAGTCTTGGCAGAAAATACTTATAAGTACAATACTATTTAGTAGAAATTTTTTTTACTTGTCTAATCAAGTATGATCTAGCATGGGATTTACGCATCTGTGTAAATGGACTTTCCCTCCTATGGAGAGGATATATAACTTTTATTAATGGGAGAATTATTGATGAAACTCCACTCTAATTTGACATTTCATCCTTATTGAATGATCACCTTCAAAATACAGTTAGATCTGCAGACGAATTACTAGCTCTCTACTCTTGGCAAAGTTGTCTTCTCAGACTCGCATGCATGTAAAAGGCTGCAGACTACGCGAAATGGCCTGCTGTAGTTCAATCTGTTTAATCAAAATCTAACTCTAACAAAAGGAAGATAGCCGGAGACGAGAATGAAGCGTTTGCTGGAGTTCACTGTGGTACCAGCAATCTATGTATCAGGATGTACCTAAAATTAATTGGTTCACTGTAAAATCACACTAGCTGCACAAGGTGATCGCACTTACTGTCACCTCAGACATATATCAATATGGCATTTTTATGTCAGCATCTATGTTGCTTTGAATTTTGGACAAGACTTGCATATTATATCTCCACTCAGTCACTCTAGCGCTTCTGATATACTGTTTGTAGTAGCGCATTGTTATTTGGCTGTCCGTGCAACTTGATGGTAGACTTAAACAGAATTTTGGCGTGATTATGTTCAAAACTTGTGATTGATTTTTGAGTTGTTCAGTCTGAGGAAGACATTGCCTTTATGAATGTAGATATGTTAGCTTCGTCTAGGACGGAAGATGTTGGTGAACATACTCTTGTTCACTAACTGCGTGCCGTCACTATTCTGAGATTTGGCTTATTGATGAGTACTCTTGTTGAAGATCTACATTTAGTCTTATTAACAAGGCACGAGAGAAACCAGACCATAAATCTGGGTTATACAATAATACTATTGGTAAACTTGAATGTGGGTTCAATAGTTGAAATTGGTTTGGGCCTCTGCCCATATTTGGCCTCACTTCTTCATCTGGCGCTCCAAATTCTATATGATCTCAAGACATACAATTTTTGTATTTCTGGAGATAAATATTTACATTCGAATGAACATTAAGAGATTGGAATTTGCTTTGGAGAAGGTGACAATGGGTCGGGTCGGGTCGGTGTGAAAAACCTACCGACTGATTTTTTCGTGCAGGTTTTTTAGACCTAACCGACCTGCATTTTTTTTGGGTCGACTGATTACCATTTTGAACTGATTTTTTTTTTATCTTCGGAAAATAATTCAAAACAAGGTAGAGAACCGTTACCGAATAGACCTGATTTTTCAGGTCAACCCGAATTACCTATTGTAATTTTGAATTTTTTAAGCTACATTTGTATAGTTAGTAATACCATTTGTAATGAAGGAAGCGAAGGATGGAT